>CAJHZI010000422.1:932500-948009 GCA_905160935.1 Enchytraeus crypticus | reverse complement strand
GAACTATTTCTACAGATATCCGAAATAGATCCATTTCAGTACATGACGATAGCTTCTGTTTGTCAAGCTATTTTTAGAAATGAGTTCTTACCCCAAGATACTATTGGTGTTATAAACGAGCTTGAAACCGATAATTACTCAATAAAATCAATAAAATGGCTTAAACATGAATCTTTAAAGCAGAATATGAATATTAAACATGCTTGTAATGGAGGGGAACATTGCATTGTAGTAAATAACGCTCAGAAACTAAAAGTAGATGGCTTTTGCGCAGAGAATAATACAATATATCAGTTTCACGGATGTTACTTTCACGGGTGTCCTAACTGTTACAATGAATTAACAATGAAAAAAGTATCAGGTGAATATATGTATAAATTATATGAAAAAACTTGCAGAATTGATAAAGCAATACGAGAAGCTGGATATAATTTAGAAACTATTTGGGAACATGAATTTGATAATAAAGCTGAAATGAAAAACATAGCTTTAAGTGAATATGATTTAATGGAGCCCCCAAACATAAGAGATAGTTTTTTTGGTGGTAGATGTGAACCGATAAAGCTACTTCATGATTGTAAAGCAAATACTGAACAAAGAGGAAGATATATAGATGTAGTAAGTTTGTATCCTACAGTAATGTATTATGATAAATATCCTACTGGGCATCCTACTAGAATCTTCAGTCCTAAAGCCTATGATTACAATTGGTTTGGGTTTATATATTGTAAAGTTATACCTCCACGAAATTTATATCAACCTGTACTACCTTACAAGCAGAAAACTAAACAAGCTCATAAACTATTATTTGGGTTATGTAGAACATGCATGAATAGAATAGATTTAAAATGCATTCATCAAAAACCTGTAAAATGTAAATCAGATTGTAAAGGTAAAAAGTGCGCAGAATGTATATCTGTTAGAAAATATATGAAGCAAAACTGCAGTGAATGTTACAATATTAGAAATGGAGAATGCTTTCATACAGATGATGAAAGAGCTATTACAGGGATTTGGTGTACTAATGAAATTGAGAAAGCTCTAGAAAAAGGCTATAAGATTGAATACATTTATGAGGTACAACATTTTGAGAGCACTAGTAATGACTTATTCAAAGGGTATATAAAAAAGTTCTTGAAAATTAAACTAGAAAGCAGTAAATTTGATTGTTCTGAAGAAGAGTACAGACAAAAAGCCCGGGACTTGGGTATTGAATTAGGTAAGTTAGAATATAATCCAGGCTTAAGATTTATAGCTAAAATATGTTTAAATTCATTATGGGGTAAATTTGGTCAAGTACCTAAACATAGACAAAAAATAAATATATAGATAACGAGGTAGAATTCTATCAAATTGTACTGAATGATAAAATAGAAAGCTTGTCTCTATCATTCTTAAATGATTCCATAGTTTATGCATCCTATGAAACTAAAGATCAATTCGTAAAAACAAGTTATAATACTAATATTTACATCGCATGCTTTACTTCAGCTTGGGCTAGATTAAGATTATATGATATGATTGATAGATTGGGCAAAAGTGTATGTTACATGGATACAGATAGTGTTGTTATATTGAAGATGAAACTAATAAGTACATATTTGAGAAGTACATAGGAGATTCCTTAGGAGAATGGACAGATGAATTGAAAGGCAAGTACATTGAATTTTGGGCTTGTGCTCAATCAAAAGATTACGGATATATATTAGATGATGGAAAATACAAAGGAAAAGTTAAAGGATTCAAAGTAACAGCTGAAACAGAGAATAAGATGAATCATCAAGCTAGAGTAGATCTTATTAAAGGTAGTATTTCTAATGTGGATATTAAATATACTCAATTTACTATTAAAAATAGTCAGATATTTACAAAGGATTTATTAAAGCAATGGGGATTTCAATTTGATAAAAGACGTATAGTAAGAGTGAGAGATAATGAAATATATACATTACCATATGGATATTGAAATTTTATTTTAATTATTTAATTACCTAATAAATGAGTGATCGTCTAACAGGTGATTTAAAAAAAAAAAAAAAAAAGTATGATACAGAAGAGGAAAGACAGCAAGCAAAATTAAGAGCTTATAAGAAATATGCAGCTAAAAAATACTACTGTGAAATTTGCGATAAAACCATGACACCGTATAATTACTCAGACCATATTAAAACAATACTTCACGTTAAAAATTTTCTTTCATATATAGAATCCTCTAATAAATAAGAGGCACATAAAATGGACACCCGAGAGGAAGATATTTTAAGTTATTTAAGAATGATATCAGAAGAAGAAAGGTTAGGGTTTGGGTATTCTTCTTCTATATCTATAATCAAGACTCATCTTAATGAGAAGCTTAAACAAGTGCGTAGCTCAAAAGAAGTAATAACTTTAGAAGATATAGCTCTGAGTAAATTATTATTAATGAAAATTTATGGGGAAATATCAGTCGACGACAATAAAAAATTAGAACACATGTTGAAATATGGAATTAATACCGATAAACTTACATTTGATACTTTCAATTTAATATATAGGATATATGGTCAAAATTTTCAATACCCAGTTTGGTACTGGAACAGTCATTGTAAAGGATGTACAAGATGTTTAGGAGACGTCATAGGATACACTCGGGAAAAGAGAGGTTGGTGTATACATTGCAACTGCAACGAATTTATTGCTTTTAGGAGAGGAACCGTAGCAGCAAATGAGTAGCAAATTCTTTTGCAAGTAGTAAATGAATACATCTAATGTTACAGTTAAATCTTATCGACCTTCAGAAAAAGAGAGGGTAAGATCTAAATTGCAACAAGTTAAAGATAAACATAGATCTTTTACTCAGACTAATAAGCAAGGAATTCCTAAAGATTTTAATGAATTGAAATTAATAAAGTATAGGGAACATGCTATAACATTTTTAAAGGAATACATGAATATAGATAAGAAAACTACTAAATCAGAATATTGTAAATCCAATCACATAAGTCATAATTCCCTAAATAATGCATTAAAACTCATGGGCCATGCAACTACTAGAAAAGCGCCTAAAGCTAAACCAATTAAGACCAAATCAAAGCAATCTAGACCTCTAATAAAAGCTGGAAAAATTCTTAATGATGAAGAAATTAATGAAATAATTGAGAATAGTCTAGCCAATTTATCATTAGTAAATGGATCTGATACCTAGAGACGAAAAGCTTAAATGGAGTAATGAACTGAAACCAATTCTTTCCGAAATGAATAAATTATCTGATGCAGATAAAATACAAGGATTTAGAAATGAAGTTACTGATAAATATGTTGCATATAAAGCTCTAAACTATACTATGCAGCAATTGACTCTAGTGGATTGTGATAGAGAAATGTTAGAAAAAGAAGTAGAAGAGTTAAAATATAAACTTGAAAACTTAGGGAATTATGATGAAAATAGATTAATGGAATTTAGAAATAAAACTGTAATTGTTCCTTCTACTGATTGTGAAATAAATGATAGAGCTAAAAGAATATTTATGCGAAATCAAGCTAGAATAAAGAAATTGAATGAGAATATAAGTAAACAGTTAGCTAATAAATGAGCAGTGAAATAACGAAACTTGAGCGAAATATAGCATTATTGATAAAACAGAACAACCGTCAGAGATGGATATGTATCCTATTATTAATATCGAATATCATTACACTAGTTAGTTGGTTTTTTCTTCAACAAAATTGGTTCAACAGTGAATCTGAAACATAATAAAGCCCTAAATCTATAAACATTAAATTTTTCTGCAATAATAACTCTAATTCTTCATTATTTCTATTTGGATCTAAATCCCTCACAAATTTTGAAATAAAGCGTCTAATTTTCATTAGAGGTGTACCATCTTCAGGTGTTGTAATTAATTTAGAGCGAACTAGATATAGTTTCAAATCCGTAAATATTTTTCTCGGTAGTTCTTCAATTATTGTTATAATTAAACACAATAAATCAGTGATATACATAGAAGGAATTCGTTCCACGTCAGAATGGATTTCTTCAGTATTATATAATTTATTATATTTAGAAGTAATATTCTGTAAATAAGTATATTTTTTATTAAATTCTTCAACATATTTAATAGGAAATTCTTCAGAATATTTCATTACCATACTGTCCACAAGAAGACAAATGAACATTAGTTTCTTAGTATTAACATTATCACTCTTATTTAGAAGATATTTTTTCTTTGAATCTGTATCATTTTTCAACAGACTAAAATATTTTTCACAATATCCCTTACTAATACCATCTGTATCTGCTTCAGGATCGTTAACGTTAATTATACGATTATTATTCATGTTTAAACTACCAGTCATTGAATCTCCATTTTTACTTAGCTTTGAATTTAAAACAGGTTGCACAGTATCTTCTATATGTAGAGTGGCTAGTTGCACTGCAGCTAGAGTAGTTTCTTTTTTAATCTTGCTTTGCAAGTTGACAACTTCGTTGGCAATATCGGTAACAAACCCTTTTGTAGCTACATCGTTATCATTAATTGGTAATGTTACATTTGTTATTCTATTATCATTTAAACTGATATCTTCAGTAATATTTCGATCAAGTTTTGTATCTAAAGCAGCCTGAAAGGCTACCTGGACTTTGTCCAGAATTCTAGATAAGGTTTTAATACTAGAATCATTTACCTTTTGTTTACCTATAGAACCAGATTTTAAAATAGAGTTGTTGTTCATTTACTATATTTTAAAACCAGTAAATATGACTCAATACATTAATCACGGAGTTAAACTTACACCTGGGCAGGCAACTAAAATTAAGCATGCTTATGATAATGGATGTGAAGTGATAATAAGGTTACCTAAAGATCACTTAACGGGAGATATTATTCTTCCTTTATTGGCAACTCAATTAAATAAAAATAAAAAAGCTAAGGGTGGAGTGGAATTGAAACTTAGTAAATCTCAACTTAAGCATATGGAAAAAACTGGAGGTTTCTTACCACTACTTGCTGCAATTCCAGCAGTTCTAGGGGCAGCAGGTGGGTTAGCTGGGGGTATAGCCAGTGCAGTAAATTCTAGTAAACAAGTATCTGAAACGGCGCGACATAATCGAGAAATGGAGAAAATAGAAAAAGATAAAATCGGGGTTAATGGAAAATCCATTTTTGGTCCAAGATCAATAAGTGGAGATTTATTATTGCAAGCCTTAAATAATTATGGTTTAGGAGGTAATACAAAAGGCCTTAGAGGTGCTGTCTGGGGTAACGGTTTATACTTAGAACGAGAAGGATCAGGAATTTTACTTAAAAAAACAAAACCCTGCAATTGTTAACTTTTTCTAAATTTCTTCGCAAATTTTCTTTACCCCTAAAGCCATTAAGTAATTTTGACATTATAGATAAATGTAAATCAATTAAAAATTTTAGCGGAGTATTTATGAGAGATGAGTTAAAAGGAAAGATTAGCAATGACGAAAGCTTAATATGCAATATGGATGATACCAAGGGTCAAGGAACCCATTGGGTTAGTCTTTATAGTACGGGTAAAAATTGTTATTACTTTGATAGTTTCGGATTTGAACCACCATTAGAAATTAAGAATTATTGCTCAGAAAAGGATGGGTATATTAGTACGTACAAAATTCAAGCTAGAGATGAAGTTATATGTGGTCATTACTCTATATATGTTATTAATGAATTAAACAAGGGGCAAAGTTTTCATGATATATTGCATGAATTGTTCCAAATCTGTCGAAGACAGCTAGCAACTTCGTAGCTAGTAAATCAGAACGAAGTTCTGCGTCAACAAAGTTGAAGAACTAATGTCTCTTAACAAAGACTTTTCACAAATACTTAATAAAATATATGATAGTTCAAAACGCAATAAGCATGTAGATATTTTTCCTAAAAATGTATTTATGATAATAGCTGGAAGCACTGGGTGTGGAAAAACTAATCTGATGCTTAATTTTTTACTAAATAAAGTTCTAAAATACGATGACATAATAATATACACTACAACACCTCATCAACCTGCTTATAGATATCTACAAGATATTAATACAGAAATTTCTGAAACTAGTGACATTGTTACTTTGTACAATCCTAAAGATACAAGTATTATAGGTCCAGAAGAACTGGATAAGGATGCAACTCATATTGTAGTTTTCGATGATGTTATGAATGAGGATCAAAAAGTTATGACAGATTACTTTTGCAGAGGTAGACACAACAATGTAAATGCATTTTATTTATGTCAAAGCTTACATCAGTTAAAGAAACATGGAATACGTCAAAATGCTAATATATTTATTTTATTTCATCAAGATAAAAAGACAGTTAAATATTTCTATGATACACATATTTCTGGTGATATGGGGTTAGAAGAGTTTGAAAAACTTTGTGATAATGCATGGTCTAAGAAGCACGGATATATAGTAATCAATCTTTGGGAACCTCCTGAATGTGGAAGATATCTCTTAAATTATGATACTTTATATATTCCAAACAAATTCATAGAAATACATAGAAATACATAGAAATACATAGAAATACATAGAAGTCAAAATAATACAATATAAATATAGATATGATGGTGAAATTTGATCCTACAACTTACAGTAAGGTTAAAAATGAGGTTAAGGAAATGTTCCGAGATGAAAAAGTTGGTAAACAACAAACATACGAGAGTCAGTCAGAATTATTCAAACCAATCATAAATACTACTAAAGAAGCTATGCAAACAATTTCTGATGAGAAACAAAATTTAAATAAAATTTTAGCAATGCGAGATAACGCTGGACAAAGTCCAGGTAACCTTCCAGGTTACGATCAAAGACTTGCTTTAAGAGATGTGATACAAGAAATGTCAGGTCTTACTGATGTATTTAGTGAACCAAAGGAATCTACTCCAATTACTCCAAGAGTTAACTTAAATAAAGAATTTAGCGAAACAGATATAGAAAATTTAGAAGACTTAAGCTTTCCACTTCCCAGTGAGGTGTTTCATAACATTGATGAAATTCCTGAACTTCTAAGAGAGGTTACAACAAAAATAAAAAGTCTAGCACAAGAATTTCGAGATGATCGATTATCTAAGAAGTCGGATAGAGAGAAAGAGATATATAATTCACAAAGGGTTACGTTAGATAAATATAAGAACAGGTTAAAGTATATTCAGGAAAGTAAACAAGTAGTTGGAGAGGGTAAAAAGAAAAAGAAACTTGTTAAAAAGAAATGTGGAAGAGGGAGACCTAAAACAAACTATGCTTTAGTATATAGTGATGCAAATGATTTACTTCAAAAATTGGAAGAATATATTGCTGCATATCACGCAGGTAATAATGGAGTTTATAATACTATTATTACTATTTTGGATGAGTTATTGAACAATAAAATTATCTGTAAGGATACCCATGATCAAATCTTAAAGAGTAATAATCTTCACTTATAGTGACCTTTGGTCACGTCTTTACTGATTTAAAATCAGTAAATACAAATGGCAAAGCTAACATTATCTAGCAATACAACCGATTTTACCACAACTCTAAATCCTCCAATATACCTTGATACAAGCAAAAGATATGAAGCAGCATTTCTATCATTACACACTTATAATTCTGTACCGAATATTACAGAAACTAATAATAAATTTAAATACTCTACAGATAAGGGGGTTAGTTGGAAAACGATAACATTTGAAAGGGGTGCTTATGAACTGGCTGAAATTAAATCAAAAATAAAGCTCACAGAAGAAATTTCTGAAATTGAAATAGACTATTATAAACCAACGTTTAAAACAATACTTGTTATACCTAATGAAAACTATATGGTAGATTTTGGAGAAGAAAATTCGATAGGTAGAACTTTAGGATTTACAAATGAAAAGTTGGGTTTGGGTACTCATCAATCACCAAACATAATAGATATAGAAAAGTAAACTCAATACTGGTACACTGTGATATCATTATTGGTACTTACGTTAATAGTTCTCGATCAAATGTTATATATAACTTTACACAAAGAGTAAGTCCAGGATATAAAGTAATAGAGAGACCAAGTCCTGAATTAATATTTCTTCCAGTTGTAGGAAGACCCAATATACAAAGTATTAGGATATGGTTAACAGATCAGGATAATAAACCTATTGACTTGATGGGAGAAAAAATTACTGTTGACATATTGATTAGAGAGGCCAGATCTTTTATATCTGTTTAAATAAAGATGATCGTAAAAAAGAAGAATCAAATGTACGTCCCTTCGGGGGTCCAGAACAAACTTCTGTACACCTCTAAAAGAAATATGATATATGGTTACGGTTTTGTAGATACGCTAAAAGATATTGGTTCTTATATTACTCAAAATAAAGATCTGATTGCTAAACCTATGCTATCATCTTTAGGGGAAATAGGAGCTTTCGCTCTTACAGAAGGAAGTAAAGCTTTAATTAAGAAACTCTCTACTGATAAGAAGAAGCAGTTAGATGATAATTCAAAACAAATACTGGAAAGATTGGTAACTGGTAGTGGTATCAAGAGATTTTAATACCAGTAAATGCAGACAGAAATAGAAAATGACGCACTTATATTACAAAGTCAAGTACTTGTTGATAACAGTATTGAAAGAAAAGATTTTAAGACTTTTATTCCTCAAAGTAAAGCAGATTTTAATAATTTTGGACACACAATTGAAATTAGAATCCCAGCTAGTGATACTTATTATATTCCTTCTCAAAGTTATGTGGAAGTAAAAGGGCAGTTAGTTCGAAATGATAACGATAATGCTTATGCAGCTGATGCACAAATAGCTTTAATTAATAATGCTGTAATGTATATGGTTTCAAGTATTCAGTACAGATTAGGTGGGCAAATAATGGAAACTTTAAATTTTCCAGGACAAACTACATCAATGTTAGGTTATCTAATTTATCCGGATGATTTTAACAGTAGTTCAGGTCTTAAACAATGTTGGAGTAAAGATACATCTCCTAGTGCAGATAGTAACGAAATTAGTGCATCGGTTAATATACCTGCAGCAGGTTATAGGCCTACTAGAAATAATAATTTTAATCAGGGTTTTGATGTGCGCAGGAAACTTATTATGAGTTCTGATCCTAGAGGAAACTTTTCATTCATTATACCATTTTCTCATATTTTTGGATTCTCAGAATATGACAAGGTCTTATATAATATGGAGCACATTTTAAAATTCACAAGAGGTAGTGACGATTTACCAATACATAGAGCAAATGGCGTTCCTAATGGCAAAATATTACTGAATGATATTAGATGGATTATTCCACAAGTAATACCGTCTCCAGTTAAAAGAACTCAACTATTAGAATTAGTGAAAAATAAAGCACTTATTCCATTACATTTTTCTGCAAGAAGTGATGAGCATAATACTGTAATTCAAAATGTCCGTAGTTTTAACTGGATGTTAAATAGTTCAGCAGGTGTAGAAAAGCCTAGATGGATAATACTTTCATTTCAAACTGATAAGATTCGTACCCAAGAACAAAATCCAGCTATATTCGATCATGTTAATTTAAGCTCAGCTTGTGTTAAGTTAAATGGGGATAGATATCCATCAGATTATATAGATGTAGATTACGCAAAAAATGATTTCGTTAAACTTTATGAAATGGCTGAAAATTTCAAGAAAGATTATTATGGAATAAATAATTTAATAGGTGGTAATCAAATAAATTTACTTAGTTACAAGGAGTTATATCCTATTATAGTATTTGACGTGAGGCATCAGAGTGAACAAGTAAGATCTAATGTAATGAGTATTAGTCTAGAACTAAAATTTAATCAGCCTATACCTGCTGAAACTCATCTCTATGCTATAATACTATCAGATAGATTATTTAGACTAACGTCTGATGGGCAGACACCCAGAATGGAAAGTTATTAGGAAATAAATACTGACATTCTGTCAGATCTTTTATATCTTTTAAATAAAGATATAAAATATGTACTGTTTAAAATGTAGAGCAGTAACTGATTCAACAAATATACAAGAAAGAATTTCTAAAAATAACAGAAAAATTTTAATTGCTGTATGTGCACAATGTGGTAAGCAAAAATGTAAATTTATCGCAAGCAAAAATGGTCAAGGTGTATTTAATAATGTTCTATCAAAAATCGGAAATACTGTTGGTGAATTACACTTGCCATCAAATGAAGGAGAATATGTAAAAAATGGGTCCTTTAATAATCAAAATAAGTATTCTTATTGCGGTCCAGGTACAAAGTACACACAAAGAAATAGAGAGGGGTACAAGGGGATTAATGAGTTGGATAAAATGTGTAAGTTACATGATCAATTTTATACAGAAAATACTGATACGCCTAGTAGAAATATTAGCGACGAGGCTTTAGCACATAGGGCCTATGAAATTTTTAATGATTCTAAATTTGACAGTACTCAAAGAAATATGGCAAAACTAGTGTATTATATTATGAAAAATAAAGCAAGGTTTGGACACAGACAAAAAAAAAACTTAAAGAAGGGTTCAATTTAAATTTTTGTAATCGAAAACAAAAATTTAAATCTGGACCCTTTGAAGATCTTGCAGAAGAATTACATAAACCTGTTAGAAGAAAGTTCGAGAAAAGGAAAGTAGAAGTGTACACTGTAGATGATATTTGGGGTGCAGATTTAGTTGACATGAAGGAATGGAGACAGATAAATTATGGATATAAATACATGTTCAATGTTATTGACGTATATTCAAAATATGCATGGAGTGTACCGTTGAAAGATAAGAGGGGTGACACTGTCACTGAAGCCTTTAAATATATAGTTAAGGAATCGGGTAGGTGTCCTAGACATATATGGGTAGACCAAGGTTTAGAATTTTATAATAAAAATATGGATCAGTGGTTAGAGGAAAATAACATTAATAGATATTCTACTTATGGAGAACATAAATCGTGTGTTGTTGAACGGTTTAATAGAACGTTAAAAGAAAAGATGTGGAAAAGGTTTACAGCTGAAAATACTAGGAACTGGGTTGATATGTTTGATAGATTAATTACTGAATATAATAATACGGTTCATAGTACTACAGGTATGACTCCTGCTAAATGCAGTAAATTGAAAAGTGTAGAAATTTTTACACAAGAGAAACCTGTCAAGAAACCTAAATTTAAAGTTGGGGATAGAGTAAGAATTAGTCGAATAAAAGGTGACTTTGAAAAAGGTTATATACCAAATTGGTCTGAAGCTATATACGTAGTACATGTAGTAAAACAAACTAGGCCTATAACTTATGTTTTAAAAGATATGAGGGATGAGGTATTAGAGGGTAGTTTTTATGAACAAGAACTACAGAAAACTAATCAAGAAACTTACAGAATAGAAAAAGTACTACAAAAGAAAAAAATTAAGGGTGTTGAACACGCTTTAGTTAAGTATATGGGTTATAGCGATAAGTTTAACGAGTGGATACCAGTTAAAAATTTGTATAGGCCTAATATATAGAACACATTTTGTATTACGCAGCATGCTGCATTAACAATTATTATATAGCTGCATGCTGTAATAATCACATTACAGGAGATTAGATACTTTACATAAAGCGTAAAACTCGCAACATCGAGCACTATGGCAAATAAAAGATACCCAATCCAATAGCCCTTGGTCGATGGATACCTACATTTAAATTTCGTGTGCCTAAAACTGTTAACTATTTTAAATAAAAAGTTAAAAAAAATTGAAAAAACTAAAAGAGGACCACCGCCGCAGTCGGAATTGAACTCGGGCCGAATACTACTGCCACTAGTATTGGCTGGTCTACGCTCTAACCACTACGCTACGGGGCCCCCTCTGTATACAGTGTAATAACAGCGATATTTGAAGACTAGTTGCCTGTTACGTTGTCGCGGCATTTTTGAAATACAATATATATAACTTTCACATTAATTGTTTATTGTTTATTCGTTAAATGTTCAGTTTACAAAACTTATAATATAATGCGTAAATAATATATAATAATAATAAGTTATTAATTATTAATATTATTTATTAATGCATTTCTAATCAAGAGATGTCACTAACAACTTCCATTAAAAAGTGTTCCCACATATTTGAATGATACTCGTTATATTTGGTATTAGAGATTATTATTATCGATGTTGTGTAATTTTAATTATAAATATTACACGCTATATTTTAACTTAGAGTCCAGTAGATACATGGTATCTATAGTGGACAAGTCCAAATCCTAATTTTTACGCATTTGAGCGAAAGTAGAGAGCGAAAATGTGTAAAAATTAGGATTTTGAGGCGAGAAAAAATAAGGGGCAACTAGGCTCTAAAAATTGAGCCTTTAGTAGATACATGGTACCTTCAGGGGAGAAACTCTTAAAATCCTAATTTGAGTGAGCGTGGTGAGCGAAAATTAGGATTTTAAGAGTTTGTGTACTGAAGGTACCATGTATCTACTCATAATTAATTTAACAATATTCAATCTTAGCCACATTAAACTTGCAATTTCACATAAAGTGACATGCTTTGACCCCGCCCACAATACTCTAACAAGGCTTCATCCATGTTAACTAGGTGGGCGGAGTTATGAAGGGCTCAGTTGTTCCTCATGGTTTGATCGAATTATTGCACATTAAATTCATTAATACAAGAAAATTCTGAACGTGTTAGTAAACAAATAGCAAAAGTGTTTTCTAGAATTTCTACAATGTTTTGAAAGCACCGCTCAGTACGTTTAAACATTGCACAGTAGTATACTAGGTCAATACATCAATTAAACTCTCTTAATAAAGAAAAACAACAACTACGAAACGTAAGATAAACAAAACAATAGAATTCAACAAATGGCAGCGCTGAACCGGTTGAGTATAAAGCGAAAGGTGAAAGTAAACTACAATGAACTATGAGCAATTCCTATCTGCTACATAGGAGATTAGATAGAAGACCAATGGAGTGTAGAGAAAGTTGTGCACACTGATATGTACGCTAAATGTACACACAAGTATTTACCACATACAGATGTGTACAAAGAGCTCTGTACCAAGCGTACATTCATTCTTATTAGCATAGAAACACAAATAGAAAGACAAACAGGCATATAGTCAGAGATACAACGAACAACACAAGCAATGATATTATGATACGCACAAAGAATAACCAACACACGCACACTTACACACACACACACACACACACACATGTACTGATATACATACAGTATATGGCAATAATTTATAGTGAAGTAATAAATAAAGTTGAAAACTTATTTCATATTTTCAAGCAGAGAAAGGAGTATTTAGACCATCGAGTGTGTTACAATAAGTCACTGTACAATCAGCCTACATCATTGTCTGTCTGTCAAGCCAATGATTTCACATCATGTAAAAAACTAAATTACTGACAAATAGAAGTTGAAAATGCGGTGGCTGTAACGCCAGTCCACGCAGTCAGTTCTTATTACTCGTTTAGTAGTTCTTATTGTCAATGGGGTCGTGTTGTTGTTGCTGCTGGCCATGTTGTTGTTGTTGTTATTTCTGCTAATCATGTAGTTGTTGTTGTTGCTGGTCATGTTGTTGCTGTTGCTGCTGGCCATGTTTTGTAATTGTTGTTGCTGATAATGTAGTAGTTGTTGTTGTGCCTCAGTCACGCTTGAGGTTGTCAGAGATCGTTGGCACGGTTATCTGGCCGGTCATGTTGTTGTCGTTGTTGTTGTAGTTGTTGTTGTTGTTGTTGTTGTTGTTGTGCCTCAGTCACGCTTGAGGTTGTCAGAGGTCGTGGGTACGGTTCTCTGGCCGGTCAGTCGCTTGAACATCAGTCTCATCAGCTCGTACGTGATGACTATAGAGAACTCTGGCTTGAGCAGGTGAAGCTTAGGCACGCGCCCTGGTGACAACAACAACAACAATAATTAAATACTCTCGCTTAACCCGTGAAGCGTCCCATCTGAACGGGTCAACTTTTATCTTCTTTAGGGGTAACACCGATATAGTCACTGGCCAGTGGCGATATCGGTAAGTTATTTGACCGCGGATCAGTAGGTGCGGGTTCAAATCCTGGGCTCACCCGTCACTGACATCGCCTTCATGTCAGGAAACTTACTAGCTTTACCAGCTTTAGGTGGGGGTTAATGATAAGGATAGAGGGTGGGGGTTGGGCTGGATCAGGGGCCGAGATAAGTTTAGAGAATAAACTCAAATCACGCAAAAATTTAATCAGATCAACTAAATGAATAGCAATATATTAATACCTGATTTGGTTATTATTAATTATAGCTAATTAATTTAAATTCTAATTTAGTTAAATTATTTATTTATTTATTTATTTATTTATTTAGATCACCAAGAAGGGTCAGTCAACCCTGTACAGTTCACAAGCAAAGCAAACAAACAAGTAAATGCAATAAGTGAGCACAATTTAAATGTGAACCATGGTGAACTTAAAACGAAAATATAAAGTAGAAATTAAAGAATTTAAATAAAGAAATTCAAAATAAAGAAAATTAATGATAATAGGTAGGCAAAATTATACATTTAAGATCAGTATCATTAATAACTATTTAATAAGTACTGACGAAGATTAATATTGAAACAGTTAACGGAACGAGATGATCGTAAATTAGGTGGAAGGGATAGCCAGTATCTAGGGCCTTGTACAGCGATATACTTTTCGCGACAGAGGGTTCTGAACGATGGTATAGTAAATTCCGAAACTTGTCGAAATTTATAATTAGAATTTACAACATTATTTAATAGCAACGAATAGTTGTGACATAAAGGCATATCATTATGAGTAAGTTTATACAGAAATACCCAACAGCAATGTTTATGAATATCACTTAACTTTAAAATTTTAAGTTCTTTAAATATATTGTTCGTATGACTACGAAACTCTGCATGTTGAATTGTTCTAATTGCTCGTTTTTGGAGTACTATCAATTCGTTGAGCAAGATTTTAGAAGCGTTCCCCCAAACAATATTGCAATAAATTAGATGCGGGTATATTAGACTGTAGTATAAATTTAACATACAATGTTTAGGTAACTTAGTTTTAACCCGATGGAGTAATCCAATGGATTTGGCTAATTTTTGTGCAGTATAAGAAATATGATATTGCCATGATAATTTTTCATCAAGAATCACTCCCAAAAATTTAGTCTTATCTATTCTAGATATGTTAATATCATCTATGTATATAAAATAG
This sequence comes from Enchytraeus crypticus, assembly GCA_905160935.1. Classification (NCBI taxonomy): domain Eukaryota; kingdom Metazoa; phylum Annelida; class Clitellata; order Enchytraeida; family Enchytraeidae; genus Enchytraeus; species Enchytraeus crypticus. Next base: position 932,839 of record CAJHZI010000422.1, on the reverse strand, counting down.
ATAAATTATAATTTACTACAGACGAATTGATATTTGATCTGAAGTTATATACTGAAAATGACATCGTATATGCTCGATAGACTTTAAGCAAGCTTTTGAGAGCATTAACAATATGATCGACACAAATAGAACCAGCGAGTTACCAGTCATAATGTCCGCCCACTTGACGAGGAACTTGTCGCCCTTACGAATAACTGCAGCTGTCGAGGCGTCGAGCAGCATAGGAAATCTGTAGACCAGCTGACACATCCACATAGACCTGTCACATAAACACATCATCCATGATGATACGTAGCACTGTCACATAGACCTGTCACATATACACATTATTAATGATGA
>CAJHZI010000422.1:785000-927500 GCA_905160935.1 Enchytraeus crypticus | reverse complement strand
GTAGTAGCCACAGGTGGCGCCAGCAGGACCTGCTCCTACAATAGCGACCTCATAGTCAGTCGTCGAGTTCTTCTGCAACACAAGACATAAACCTGAGTCACTCTCACAGCTATATGAACCGCCGTACCATCCGTACCACTGTATTCAATGTTCTACTATGATATACCATACCACCCGTACCACTGTATTCTATGTTCTACTATGATATACCATACCACCCGTACCACTGTATTCTATGCTCTAATATGATATACCGTACCACAGTATTCTACGCTCTGCTATGAGTCTATGAAATATCGTACCACTGAATTCTATGCTCTACTATGACATAACGTATTCTGCATTCTATTGATTGTTTTATATATTGTTTTATTGACTGATTGATTGACTGATTGATTGATTGATTGATTGACTGACTGACTGATTGATTGATTGACTGGCTGATTGACTGACTGATTGATTTATTGATTTATTTATTTATTTATTTATTTATCTATTGATTGATTGATTAATTGATCGATTGATAGATTTATTGAATGACTGATTGATTGATTGATTGATTGACTCACGTCTATTGGTGTGACTGGTTTCTTAGGGAAGTCAGTGACTCGGGGTACTTTGTAGTGGGACTTGTAGAGATCATAGAGCAATATCAATACACACACAGTGATACCAGCAACAGCACACAGCAACACGTCCGCCATCTTGTCGCTCTGTCTGTCTGTCTGCTTGTACGTGTGCTCCTAGATGTAGACTCGCTGCTTCTGTTCATCAACAGACAGAGAACTGAAACAAGAGTCGCTTAGCTGAGACCAGACAACGTCAGTACAATCGTAAGCCTTGAACCAGCCAATTAACAGTGAAAGAAAATAATTGATAGAGCGCGAGAAAGAGAGAAAAGAGAGAGAGAGGCAAAGAGAGAAATAGATAAATAGAAATAAAGAGAGGTTAGAAAGAGGCAGAGAGAGAAAGAGATAATGAGAGAGAGGTTAGAAAGAGGCTAAGAGAGAGAAAGAGAGAGATAGAGAGAGAAAAAAATAGAGAGGGAGGGGGGGGGTTAGAAAGAGGCGAAGAGAGAGAGAGAGAGAGAGAGATATTCTCATTATTCTGTAAGTGCGTATCTTCCAAGTAGTAAAAAGAATACTATAACGCGAGTAGCTAGAGCTCTCAAGTTAAAATCTTTATCTCCACTACTGACACTGAATGTAAAGGCTGCAGTGATGATTGGACTCTCTACTCCATTCAGCTCCTCCAGAAATCTCCTCGTCATGCCTGTGCAATTATTCGTCTTATTTTGTTACAACCATTCGCTAGTTTCATATTTAGCTATTTTTAAGTTTGATACCGCCGGTGCGTAATCAACTCCTAAGAGCCACATTTCTATAACTTCTCTTATACTTTCAGTTGAACAACTCGACTAATCTCTATTAGACCATTCTAATACCCTCTAATAGTCTACTCGACCACTGGACGAGGGTCGAGGGTTGGGTCACTCTAGGACCCTGGGTCCCACCAGCACATGGTTCAACCACTCGCACTGCACTGCGCCGTGCTGAAGTGTGCACAACTATGCATAACAGTGCACAACACTGCACAACACTGTACAACAGTGCACAACACTGTACAACAGTGCACAACACTGTACAACATTGTACAACAGTGCACAACACTGTACAACACTGCACAACAGTGCAATGTTTCTACATTATGCAACAATCACAGAACTTTCAAATGTAATAGGATAATATAATATTATAGCAGCAAGCACCGCATAATGTATTCACTCACCTGTTCTCAGTCGCTGCCACGCACACACTAATCTAACCAAGCTTCACGAGACTGTGACCACAGCACAGGCCTAACACCTGCAGGCCTAAAAGCCACCAGGCCTACAAATACCTGTAAGCTTACATGTATATAGACACATATTTACAAATACGCGCAAACGTACACCGACACGTACCTACAATTACCTGAAGACCAGTAGCGCCACGGCCTGTATAGTTTTATCAGCCGGGCTATAGACATATACTGTGTTATATACATGCAGTGGTTGAAGTCGGGGAAAGCAGGGGAACTGCGCTCCGCAAGCTCTCAATTTGTCTGAGGTGCGTTCCCCTGATGGGGGCCCACATTGGACACTAGAAGATCTATAAATACGTTACAGGAGGCCCAAAAAATTCTTACCGTTCCCTTAGTTCTCAATTCCCACTTTAACCGCCGTACAATATACATTATACATGAACACTGTTATAGGATTACATTATCGCTTTAGGCCCGACCTGCAGCGACAATTATACGTTCATCTACATGTTTTATATACTGTATATGCGTTAGGCCTATATTTAAGAGAGAGAGAGAGAGAGAGCATATAGAAATTATAAATTAAAATATATTCATATGTATATATATCTACAATTATATATATATATATATATATATATATATATATATATATATATAATATTATATATATATATAAAGTAAGTACATTTATATATATTCATATATAATTGTATGTACGTTGTATTTGAGAGAGACATATATACTTTATAGAAATTTTATATTAAAATATATGCATATGTATATATACAATTATAATTATATATATATATATATATATATATATATATATATATATATATATATATACAGTATATATACACTTTGGACTGATTTTCTGGATTTTGGAATTTGCACCGTTTTGGGCCTCCTTTTTCCTCGCCGGCTTGATTTTATCTCAATAGTAAAAGGCTGTTAACGTCAGTTTCCTCACTCGAATGCGATGTCAGTGACGGGCGAGCCCAGAATTTTAACCCCGCACATACTGATCCGCTCGATGCTCTATGTTATCATTGATGACTGTAACACTCTAATTATTGTTATGTTATATATAACATTATACTCATGAATATATATATATATATATATATATATATATATATATTCCTATAATATGCGTACAGTATATGGGACTGGAACTATATAAAGAACACTGCTACAAGACATACATGTAAGCAAAGCTAAATAGTCCAAGAAAGTCTCTATAAAACTGGTTTCAAACATCGAATGTGCTCACACGCTAAAACGATCACATCAGAATCACGAACACAGTTTGTAGCCATGTGGTGTATGTCACCACCGCATCGCATCAGTCCATGATGCCGATGGAATATTTTATATGGGACGGACAAATGGATAATGAACTTAAACTGTATAGCAGTATTTTTGGTTGTATGGCCATAGTTCGGCCTACTATATAGCACCGGATGAGAGACTGTTGTGGTCTAACAGTTAGACCTACAGTCTAGCCGGGCCGTTATCAGTACAAATAGTTAAATACAAAGACCTATACACGTCAACACAGCTAAAGTTGTTCTGATTGAACAGGTCCACTTTGTGCAGAGATTCTAGTCCGCTAAATCTAGGCCTAAATAAAAACAATTTTTTTTAACAAAATAATGTTATGCAGTATAAAGTTCTATCTTACTTTCATAGACTGACCACTTTTTTGTCCCTATGGCTACAAGTAGTTTTTGGTTATTTCATACTCCTCTCGATGGCTATTAGGTCCTCCAAGTTAGTTACTCTAGAGCGACCTAGCATCCCTTCTCGAAGTAAGCTCTCCAAGCGCTCCTTCCAGTAAGCTGCCCCACAGATCTGAAATTCTCTTCAAACTCTGCTCATCGGACTGGATCTGGTGCCGTAGTGCTCAATGTTGTCCTGGACGACAGTAGCACTCTACTTCTGTTGTTATTTTTGTTATTAGTAATCGGTGCATTTTATAAGACTATCTCACTGATTGCAATCGACGCGGATTTCTGAATAACCTTCCAACACCCTGAGAATTTTTCATTCAAAGTTGTCAACACTCGGTACTTCCATGGGGTCTCCCCTCCATGCACTAACGGCGCCCGATGTAGCTTAAACACTCAGCTAAATAAAGTGCAATAAATCCCGCCCCATTGTTTAATAACACCATAATGTTTAGCATAAGATATAAATATTAGGATTTTAAGTTTTACAGCACGTTTTATTATACACCAAATGGTATTGGCATTTACTGCATGTTAAGTTATACATTCCAGTGACTTACCAGTAACTTACAGGTTACCTTATTCTTTGTGACGGTAGCTCGAGTGTGTCGAGTTGTCTAGAAGAGAAACCTTGTGATTCTGAGCCTTGACGTTAAACTGGCTGGAGCCAGTGGCGAAGTCGTAAGATGCTCGACCGAGGATCAGTAGGTGCGGGATTCAAATCCTGGGCTCGCCCGTCACTGACATCGCTTTTGAGTGAGGAAACTGACGTTAACCTTAGCTTTACCAGCTTTTAAACACACGACAACCTAGCACGTCGTATTGTTTACATCTAACATTGTAAGGCGTGACCAAATTAAGTGTCTGGATTTGTTGTAACCAGGTCAGGCTTATGACCGTACGCCTAAAGGCCCACAGGCCTAAAGGCCCACAGGCCTAAACACCGATGTGATGCCAGCCTGACAATCAGCTGAGCGCGGGCGACCAATCAAAAGCTTTATAGCATTTGTTTGTCAACAAAGCGCCCATCCCACTGCATGGCATCACGGGATTGATTCGCCATCTTTTATTCATTGATTCTTCTAAATGTAATTATTCAATGAAACATTGTCATCATTCGACAGTTAACCTTGATCCAAGGTCGCACAGCAAGTCTTTAAGAGAATCTTAAAAACACGCAACACCTGTCCGCAAGTATATTCACTGAAACCTTTTAGCGCAGTCACCCACTCTTAAAAACTATAGAATTTTGAAGCAATTAAACTGCAATAAGAATCCGATAAATCTAATGTTAACGTCAGTTTCCTCACCCGAAAACGATGAGAGTGATGGGCGAGCCCAGGATTTTAACCCCACTACATGCTGATCCATAGAGCCAGTGCCGATGTCGATCCAATCTCTGCATATATATATATATATATATATATATATATATATATATATATATATATATATATATATTCAGCTGTTGGGGACGTCCCTGACATCATCCCTGGATGAGGAAACGGACGTTAAACCTTTATTTATTATATATATATATATATAATAAATAAAGGTTTATTTATTTTTATTTATTATATATATATATATATATATATATATATATAAAATATAAATAAATAAATAAATAAACCTTTATTTATTATATATATATATATATATATATATATATAATAAATAAGAATAAATAAACCTTTATTTATTATATATATATATATATAATAAATAAAGGTTTAACGTCCGTTTCCTCATCCAGGGATGATGTCAGGAACGTCCCCAACAGCACACATCACTACAGATCAATTCACCCAGACCAATTGCGAAAGAAATGTGCTGAGGAGAAGTAAGATCCTAAACGAAAGCCAGTCCAGTGATCAAAATGGTCAAGGTAGATTGATTATGTCTATGGTGGGAAAAGGTAAGTTTTAAGCTTGCTAGAGAATGTTGAAAGAGAAAAACAAGAGCGAAGATTAGCAGGTAAAGAGTTCCAGATTGCGGGTGCTGCGTAAGAAAATGAACGTCTGCCCAATGACGTGAGAATATTTGGAACTGAGAGAAGATTGGCATCGATGGAGCGAGGAGCACATGAGAGACGATAGGGAAGAAGAATTTCAGATAAGTAAGAAGGCTTGCCAAATCGCAGAGTTTTGAAAGTTAATAGAGCTATTTTATATTTTATGCGTTGATTAACAGGGAGCCAATGAAGACTGCGAAGTAGAGAAAGAGAGAGAAATTGAAGTCGAGAGGACTTACAAACAACACGTGCAAGAGAATTTTGGACGTGCTGCAAATGATTGAGAGAAGAATTAGGCAACCCATGTAATAATGAATTACAGTAGTCGAGCTTTGAATGAACTATAGAATTAGCAAGGATAGTGGCTGAATTTCTAGTAAGGGACGGACGTATTTGCCTAATCTGACGAATCTGAAAGAAAGTCCGGTTTTAACGTCCGGTTCCTCGCCATAAGGCAATGTCAGGGACGTCATCAGACTTAGAATAGGCTGAGGTCATCCTGCCACAATGTAAAGCTACAACATTGTGTAAATACTTGTCATTTGACTGCGTTCTGTCGTTTCGTTAGCGTAATTTGTTATGAGTTGAAATTCCATCTTTCATATAATCTATTAGCAATATATGTTTACTTAAAAGTAAGCACGTACTATAGTGAAATGATCAACTATGTTGATATCGATCACTTTTTAATACGACATGTTTAACCCGTTGGGCAATTTAGAACATTTTCCGCGTAACCAGTCCAGTGAATGCCCGAGATTTTATTCTCAGATCAGCGCAGCTGGATTTCGAACCCACAAGGGTTCAATTCACCTCAGGATCTGTCATTCAAAACTTCATGATGTTACCCCTACGCTATTAAGACATTCAAAATAAACACTCTGAACACAACACAACACACACAGCAGATTTTAACACACAGAACTTCTCATATATATATATATATATATATATATATATATATATATATATATATATATATATACTGACTACTCATGCCTAACAATAGTCGACGCTACCGAGTAGGAGAAAGCCAAAGAAATACGATTAACCAGACAACTCATTACAAAGATCAGACTGTAGATTACAAGAGAAGGTTAAATGACTTGATGTTTAGAGATCTGAGCAAAGCATTTGACTGAGAGATTCGGCAGCAGCCACCAGTCCAGCTGTTCCAATGAGAGCTTTGACAGCAATTCCTCTCACCCACATAAAACTGATCAACATATATTTCATTAAATAGCTCTCAATTAATCACGAGGTAGTAAAGGTGCTCTATATCATGATGAACGACTGTTTTAACTGATATACGCCAGATCTCAGGGTTATATTAAATCACTACATAGGTTCTACAGTATTCTCTAGCATAGAAGACAATTAGCATAAGTGTAGGCCATATTTGTTACTCTTTGTAATTGCTACAGACTGTATTACCTCACAGTGCTTGGGCTTTTTTGTGGTAAACATCTTCCTAATTATTTGTGATAATCATGAAGATAGTCTAAGTGATAGTCTTTCGTTGTTCTCAATGGGAAGCCGATATCAATCTTATTAATTAATTAATTAATTAATTATTTAATTAACCTCTTCAATACTCCACGTTTTACCTCAGACAATTATCAGTCCATCGATAAGTGATTAGACAATTATTACAGACAGAGACACAATACTTAACACTTATCACTATTTTTAGCTTTATCACTTAGGAAATATTATAGATTATAAACATAACTACCTACGTTTGTCTTCCCTAAACAACGCAAGGTAGACGCACGGTCAACTCTTGCTCACAATTCTCTTTTAATATTAATTTTTATTATTTATTTGTTTAAATAATTTTTATTTAGTAAGATATTAAATTTAAGCTGGAATGTTTTACTAGAGTTTAAGAGCTGACAACTTCAGCTGTGTATCATAAAGAGCTGATAACTTCAGCTGTGTATCATAAAGAGCTGATAACTTCAGCTGTGTATCATAAAGAGCTGATAACTTCAGCTGTGTATCATAAAAAGCTAATAACTTCAGCTGTGTATCATAAAGAGCTAATAACTTCAGCTGTGTATCATAAAGAGCTGATAACTTCAGCTGTGTATCATAAAGCAAGAGACAGCAGAAGAATTGACAACGACAACAACATCACTCTTCACGTCTACTCTCACTGACCAATGAGGCGTGACCAATAGACGTGCTGGTTTATTTATACGTGAGAACACTGAATGTAGAAATGTTGGAATTCTGATAACACTGAGATAGGAGGCGTGGCCCGGGGTCGGAGCTATGTGGGAGCCTTAGAGCTGAAGTAGGGCGTGGCGTCTTTGACGAGTATAGTGTGACAGACGTCACACACGTGGGCGGGGCGTTGATTGGGTCCTGAGTTGACTGTCTTACTGAGACAATCCGAGCAAAACAGCTGACCACAATGTCTGCAGTGATGCTGTTAATCAATCAATCAAGCAATCAATCAATTAATCAAGCGATCAATTAATAAATCAGTCAGTTAATCAATCAATCAATCAGCCAGTCAGTCAGTAAATATGTCAGTCTATCATTCAGACAATAGGCAGACACAGAGCGATGTATAAAGAGAGTGGAGAAAAGAGAAAGATATATATATATATATATATATATATATATATATATATATATATATATATATATATATATATATATATATATAGATAGACAGAGAGAGAGAGAGAGAGAGAGAGACCTTTCTACGTGTGACACTGAACAGTTGTTTACAGTATATGCATTCAGATAGAGAGAGAGAGAGGGAGAGAGAGAGAGAGAGAGAGAGAGAGAGAGAGAGATAAAGAGAGAGAGACCTTTCTACGTGTGACACTGAACGGTTGTTTGCAATAGGTGCATTCATCAACATCTTCCTCGTGCTGCCACCTAACCTCTGTCTCACTGGCCCTGATCTTCTCTAGCTGTATCTATACAATACAATACAATACAATACAGTACAGTACAATACAATACAGTACAATACAATACGATACAATACAATACATCTCACCTCTGTCTCACTGGCTCTAATCTTCTTTAGCTGTATCTATACAATACAATACAATACAATACAACACAATACAATACACTACAATACATCTCACCTCTGTCTCACTGGCCTTATCTTCTCTAGCTGTATCTATACAATACAATACAATACAATACAATACAATGCAATACGATACAATACATTACAATACAATACAATACATCATATCTCACCTCTGTCTCACTGGCCCTTATCTTCTCTAGCTGTATCTATACGATACAATACAATACAATACAATACAATACAAAGCAATACGATACAATACATTACAATACAATACAATACAATACATTACATCTCACCTCTGTCTCACTGGCCCTTATCGTCTCTAGCTGTATCTATACGATACAATACAATACAATACGATACGATACAATACAATACAATACAATACAATACAATACAATACAATACAATACACCTCATCTCTGTCTCGTGGTTATAAGAACGGAAGTAAAAGAGGGAGAGTGATGGAGACAGATAGAGAGAAAGAGAGAAAGAAAGGAAGGAAGAGCGAGATAGAGTGATAGAGACAGAGAGTGATAGAGAAGAGAGAGAAAGAGAGAGAGATAGAAGAAGGGAGAAGAGATAGAGAGATAAGAGACAGAGATTGTAGAGAGAGAGATAGAGAGAGAGAGAGAGAGACAGATAGAGAGATAGAGAGAGAGAGAGACACAGAGAGAAAGAGAGAGAGAGAGAGATTTAACCTGTAGAGACTGAGAGAGTTTAACAAAGTCTCTCTGAACAGCCTCACTGTTGTAAGAGAGAGAAGGAGAGAGAGAGAGGAGAGAGAGATAGATAGAGAGAGAGATCTAACCTGTAGTGACTGAGAGAGTTTAACAAAGTCTCTTTGTACAGCCTCACTGTTGTCTAGATCTATCTGTAGAGAGCTTATCTTGTTCTTCAGCTGCTGAATCTCTGCTTCCAATCTCATCTGATCAATCAATCAATCAATCAAGCAATCGATCAATCAATCAATCGTTCAATCAATCAATCAATCAAATCAATCAATCAATCAAACAATCAATTAAAGTAATTTAATCAGTATAACTCAACAAGATGAAGATAAAATCTTTCATTTTTTCCTTAACAAACTTTTTGCATGGTAAATAAAATATTGAACAAAGAATTGGAGACGATGTCATACAGTAAACTACATCATTCATTACGACAGAGCAGCAACATTATGGTTTATACGAGATAAATGCATGCAAAGGTCAACTTGATTAAGCGTAACTTTACACTAGTCTTCTGATCTCAGGCTCTAGAAGCAAGTTTGCTACAGACCAGACCACGTTGTTCAGTAACCGTAACAATACAATGCATGAGTGTAGTGTGAATGTGTGTGTGCGTATGTGTATGTGTGTATGTTCGTGAGTGTGTATGAGTGCATGTATGTTAAACCGTTTCCTACAGATTCTGTTGTAGCTATAATTGTATGTGTATATGTATGTGTGTGTGTATGTGTCTGTTTGTTTATGTGTGTGTATGGGTATATGTGTGTATGTGTGTGTGTATGTGTGTTATACCTTCTCCTCGTGACTTTCTTGTAGCTGTGCTTGTACGCGTATGTGTGTATGTGTGTGTGTATGAGTGTGTGTGTGTATGTGTGTGTGTGTGTATGTGTGTTATACCTTCTCCTCGTGACTCTTTTGTAGCTGTGCTTGTATGTGTGTATGTATCTGTGTGTGTATGTGTGTTATACCTTCTCCTCGTGACTCTCCTTTAGCTGTGCTTGTACGTGTGTAAGTTTCTCTCTGATCTCTCTCTCTAATTCCTCTTGTCTCTCTCTCTTTCTCCTTTCCTCTACGTTTGCTTCTTTCAGTCTATCTATCTCACTCGATATGCTGTTACTAATGGCTGAGCCACACATTAAAAACAACAACAACAACACAGTATTAAAGTGCTTCCGTCGACGAAGACAACATCGAGTAAAGAATAAAAATAAAAACATTGCAATACACAAACACAGAGAGACACTGAAGCAGACACACAGACACCCACAGGTACCCATAGACACACACAGACACCCACAGGTACCCATAGACACACAGACACCCACAGGTACCCATAGACACACAGACACCCACAGGCACACAAAAGCACCCACAGGTACACGCAGGCACCCATAGACACACACAGACACACACAGGCACCCACAGACACCCACAGACACCTATAGGCACTCACAGGCACCCACAGGAACACACAGACACCCACAGAAAGCATAAAATAGGTCAAATGGACAAGTGGTTAACTCTCCTCTATTATAAAACATGACGTGGAGGCTAATTCTTACCTTGACCTTGAACTCTACAGTGATTTGAGATGTCCTTGAACTGCAGGATTGACTGCTGTTAAATGATTGATCGACAAATTGATTGATGGATTAATTGATAAACATTCGACAGTGTTACCAAGGTTTTCCTGCAATTGACTGATTTCACGTGAGAGGTTTTCTTCCATGGTAGCTCTCTCTTGCTGCTCGCTCAGCACCTGAGATTTGAGGAAGAGGATCTCACTGCGCAGGGTCTCCACACTGAACTCCTCCCCCACCCTAGCCGCTATCAGATCCTCTCTATATCTCAGCAACAACAGCTGCATCTCCTGCAGCATTCAATCAATCAATCAATCAACCCTCGCCGCTATCAGTTTTAAAGTAGGGTAAAATATTATAATTAATATTCTAACAGTAAATGAGTCAAATACAACAGAGATGTCATTAATTAAACAAAAGATGATTGATTAACTAATTAGTTAAACTAAACATTAGCAGAGATAAAGAACAGTACAATAAAAATGATTAATTGATTGATTGATTAAATATAACCAGGTTCTTCAGCTCAAACCTCAAGTGGGTTGTAAAAGTTGATTGATTGTTTAATTGAACTCTCATCTCCAGTCTGTTGGGAAAGTCAATTAAGTGATTCATTGATTGACTGATTAAGCACTAACCTCTAGTGTGTTTGGGAAGTTGATTGATTGATTGATAGATAGATAGATTGATTGATTAAGTACTAACCTCTAGTGTGTTTGGGAAGTTGATTGATTGATTGATAGATTGATGATTGTTGGGTTGATTGATTAAGTACTGACCTCTAGTGTGTTTGGGAAGTTGATTGATTGATTGATTGATAGATAGATAGATAGATTGATTGATTGATTAAGTACTAACCTCTAGTGTGTTTGGGAAGTTGATTGATTGATTGATAGATTGATTGATTGATGGGTTGATTAAGTACTGACCTCTAGTGTGTTAGGGAAGTTGATATCCTCATCCTGTAGTTCTTGAGAATGCTTCGTGTGCTTACCCATCAGTGCGTCGTTATCAGCCTGCAATCTATCCAGCTACAGCATCAATCAATCAATTAACCAATCGATCGATCAGTCAGTAAGTCAATCAATCAACAAATCAGTCAGTCAGTAAGTCAATCAGTCAGTCAATCAAGCAGTCAGTCAATCAATCAATCAACAAATCAGTCAGTCAGTAAGTCAATCAGTCAGTCAATCAAGCAGTCAGTCAAAGAAGCAGTCAGTCAATCAATCAATCAATCAAATAGTCAATCAATCAATCAAACAATAAATCAACCAATGAATTAATTAAAATATCAGCTAACTAAACAAAAATCAATCCATAAATCATTCGATCAATCAATTTACAATTAAATTAATCAATAATTCATTAATTAAGTGGTTTAATCAGTCAATAACATCAGGTAATCAATAGGATAATCAATCAATCACTTACACCACACAAAAAACAAGAACAGCTAGAGCTATAATCAATTGTCTGATCAAATAGGATGTGTAGAAAAAATACTGTTGCAAAAACTAAATGATTTAAAACATTTATTTTGATGTAATAGCTTCACAGAGCTTAAACTTTCTCTTTCAATTTATTTAAAAAACCAGAAAAATCTTGTAGATCTTCATTAGTTGTCCAGATGATAATTAACAGCTAATTAGAATTATATGTTAATGAAATGCTAATGAGTTGCTAATGAGATGCTAGTGGGATGCTGAGAAAATGCTAATGAACTGCTAATACGAAGCTAATTAGCTGCTAACAGATTCTAACGAGAAGCAAATATGATGCTAAGGAACTATTAACAGAATTCTAACGCTATTGACATGCTAATGCGATGCTAATGGGATGCTAATGAGATGCTAATGATATGCTGTTTATCCAGTTAAGGCACTTTCTTTATAAAGAAGCAGAAAGCAGACTAAACAAAGAAGTGATCCCTAACAACCTGAGCCTGTAGTTCTTCTCGATTTACTCGTAAACATTTCTACAATAAAAAGTAAAACAACTTTAAAGTTTCAAATCAGGTTCAAAGCCTGAAAGGACATCTGTGATGGACGAGTCTCGAATAAAATAAAGTACATTTTGATCCGCTTAGTGCATGTTTCAAAGGCATATCTCTTTAAAAAGAATTCTAAAAATCAAAATCATAAAATCAGAGTAATAACAAATTTTAATGAAATATATCACAAGAAAACCTATCTTAGAGCGAACTCTAGAAACAATTACATAAACTATAATTGTAATAAATTACAGAATTACAGGAGACAATAAATTTCAGAATTACAAGAGACAATAAATTTCAGAATTACAAGAGACAATAAATTATAATAAGAACTAAGTCTAAAATAATCCATAGTCAATAATGTTAGACAATTTATACAGAATTAAAGTCAATATTTAGATAATAAGAGCAGCAAGAAATTTGCAGCAGCTGTACTGCAGCTGATCAGAAGCAGTACAGCAGCTGCAGTACAGCAGCTGTGCAGCAGCTGTGCAGCAGCTGTGCAGCAGCTGTGCAGCAGCTGTGCAGCAGCTGTGCAGCAGCTGTGCAGCAGCAGTGCAGCAGCAGTGCAGCAGACTCACCAGCTGTTGATGCAGCTCTCTGTCAGCCTGGTTGAAGTGCAGCCTCACAGCTGTTATGAACTTCTCTGCTTCTTTTATCTTACTCGTCAGAGTCGATATCTGTCAAAATAACAGAGTTAACAATATTAACAGAATTAACATTATTGACAGAATTAACATTATTAACAGCATTAGCATTATTAACAGCATTAACATTGTTAACAGAATTAACATTATTAACAGAATTAACATTATTAACACCTCCTTGTATCATACTGTATAACACAAGCCACACCTCCTCCTCTGACTGCTCTGCTCTCACTCTCAAGCTTGTCTCCAGTTCCTCCGAGTACTTCTCGTGATTCCTGTGTGACTCTCTCTCTGCCTGCAGGTGTCTCTCTATGGTCTGTCCACACATACGAGCACACACACACTAGAGCTAACACACACACATATACACACACACAGACTAGAATACGACTACTGCATTGTAGACAATATAACTACATCTCAATTACACTTAGCCATCTGTGACAAATCAAAAATATTCTTAAAGTTCTAACTAATAAGAGCTACAAACAGTCTACAAATTAGAAATAACCGATTATAATAAAAACTAAGTTCTAATGCACGACATAATACAAACAGCCAATAATCAGAGATTTAACATTCCACTTGAAACAGTCACGACCAATCACAGTCAACGATGCTAAATCTATCTTTAGACGAACAATAGGAACATACCTGCATTTGAGTGACAGCTCGTTTCTCCGCCTCCTGCAGCGCATGCAGCCTGGCCTCATAATTGAGGCACATGTCGCAGGGCCGGCCCACCTGATCCCTGGCAGAGCTCAGTTCTCTCTGCACCGCCTCCCACTCCCTGTCACTCACAACTCTAGACCCCACCCCCGTCTTACTAGCAGTACGAGCTCTCGCGCTGGCCAATAGAGTCGCGCTAGCTTCCTCCTCGGGCGTCGTGTCTGCAATCAATCAACCAATCAACGGCAGTGTTTGTTAAATGAAGTAGCACAGGTGAACTAATGATATGAAGAGATATATGACAGGTGAACTAATGATATGATGATATATCACAGGTGAACTAATGATATGATGATATATCACAGGTGAACTAATGATATGATGATATATCACAGGTGAACTAACCTAGCAGAGCTTTTCGCTGAGCATCAGTCAGTCCAGTGATATTGTGCTCTGACGTCACATCAGCTGATGGATTGGACTGTGTCACTGCACTCAGCTCTACACCACTAGTACGCTTCACTGCCCCATCCAACGAGTCTTCATGTAACACTGGTGCCTATATACAGCATAGCATACAAACTGCATAGAAAACAAATTATAGAAAGTAGAGCATAGAGACTACAGTCAAAGATAACAACATCATTTGTATCAAGTCTAGACGTACACTACTTGTACAGCTTGTTGCTAATGGTGAACAGCTAGATAGGAGCCCCACTGTAGTAGTAAGCTTTATTACATCGTCTCTCTCTCTCTCTCTCTTGCTGTCTCTGGCTTTGTCTCTCTCTCTCTCTCTCTTACTCTCTCTACCTATCTGTCTCTCTCTCTCTCGCTCTCTCTTACTCTCCCTACCTATCTCTCTCTCTCTCTTACTCTCCCTACCTATCTATCTCTCGCTCGCGCTCTCTCTCTCTCTCTCTCTCTCTTTTTCTCTCTCTCTCTCTCTTATTCTCTCTACCTATCTGTCTCTCTCTCTACCTATCTCTCTATATCTCTCTCGCTACTACATCCTAGCCCCACACTGTGAGGACTGGGCTATAGGCCACGTGGTTAATGATGGAGGTAACAGCACAACTCTACACAGGTGTTACAGTACAGAGACACAGCTATGAACTTTATTAACTCTCTGTTGTGAAATCATATAGCATTGACCTAGACCTAGATGACTTAGAGAACTTCTAGATAAAATGAATACAAGTAAAGTAAACTTACAGCTTCAGCCTTCGACTCTTTGCTTTTCTCTAAACAAAATAATAAACACAATCAATCAATCAAGGCTCAGTATGTTAACATTGTTATACAGCTCAATACACAGTTCGCAACTCATATCAATTCATTACGTTTCAGTAATTAGAGAACAGAGTCAAAGCTAGTCACATCAGAGAAACAGCATGGAAATTCCGACAAGATAAGATTGCACGGAAATTCCCAGCAAGAAAAATATTGCACTGAAATTCCCAGCAAGAAAAAGATTGCACGGAAATTCCCCAGAAGAGTTGAGATCAGGACGACGACCTGCGTTGTGTGCGGCTAACAGGAAAAACCTCACATCTAATACACTCTAAGTCATCCATGTAAACTGAGAGAGATCTCCATAACAAAAATCATACCGAGAACTTTTCTTCTTTGTTCTTGTTCTTTCTCCTCCTTTTCTCTCAGTTCCTCTAATTCTCTCACTCTTTTCTCCATTTGCTCTCTTTCTGTGTCCTCCTTCTTCAACTCTACACATAGACATGCACACATATATATACACACACACATATATACATACAAACACACATACATACACATACACCTATAAACACATACATGGATACATACACACATACAGTATATACACATGTATATACATATATATATATATATATATATATATAATTATATATATATATATATATATATATATATATATATATATATATATATATATATATATGTATGTATGTATATATATATACATTAGATAGAAAGATACATGTAGATAGATAGATAGCAAGAGAGAGAGAGAGACATAGAGAGAGAGACCATTGATAAGTTTGAGTTGATCAGCTGTCAGCACTGACTCCACTCTCCTCATGTCCATCACCATCAGTCGCTGTGACTCTAAGAACTGATCGTTGGCCATCTGCCAAGTTCTTTTTAGGTCAATGTGCTCCAATTTCTCTCTCTCCAGCAGCTCGCACACTGACACATACATACACAAACAGCTAAACAGACAATCAGTAGCACAGAGACTTATACAACGATAGAGACATACACACCCACATGTAGAGCTACAGACAGTGACAGACACTGTCATAGACACACACATACACAGCGCTAGAGACATACACAGTATTACATAAGCAGTATTATACACCCACACGTACAGCTACAGAGAGTGACAGACAGTGTCAGAGACACACACAGATACAATGCTAAAGAGACACGTTTGCTCGCACACAGACACACACTCACACACACACTCACACACACACACACACACACACACACACACACACTTACCCTCAGCTATTTGGGCTCTCAGTCTATCAGTGTCTCCCTGTAACACATCTTTCTGTGTGCTCAGCACTGCCACACACACACACAAACACACACACACACAAACACACACACTTACCCTCAGCTATTTGGGCTCTCAGTCTATCAGTATCTGTCTGTAACACATCTTTCTGTGTGTTCAACACAGCTACATACATCTCCAGGTCCATTCTACTCGCTTTCTCTGTCTCCAAACTCTTCATCAGCTCCTTCATCTGTCGTCATCCATGACAACGTTCAGCAATTAGAACAGTTTAATCATCAACCAGTCAATAGAGCACTCATTCTATACCTAGTAAGTTGTTTTACAAGAGCGTGAGAGTGGGTGAGACAGAGAGAGAGAGAGAGAGAGAGAGAGAGAGAGAGAGAGAGAGAGAGAAAGAGAAAGAGAAAGAGAAAGTGAGAGAGAGTCTATTTGCAGTTTTGCACATTAAACTTTCTTATCCTACGTCATGCCTTGGCGCTCATTATATTATCAATAGCTTATTTGGCTGAAGCCAGTGGCGATGTCGGTAAGATATTCGACCGCGGATCAGTATGTGCGGGGTTCAAATCCTGGGTTCGCCTGTCACTGATGTTGCTTTCAAGTGAGGAAACTGACGTTAACCTTAGCTTTTTAACTACGAAGTGAAGCTTTAGATATCCTCACTGGATATCACGTCAGGCAACAACAACAACAACAACATGGCAGAGCATGCAAATTCTGATGTTATGAACAGATTTCACCTCCACCCATTTACACGAAGCATCTAGTGACTCTGCAAAGTAACTAAAATAGCACCTAGTATTATATTGGGTCACATTAAAGAAAGCTAGGTCAAATTATAGGAAACTAGGTCACATTGTACTAAACTAGGTCACAGGATAGTAACTAGGTCATACGGCACTAAACCAGGTCATACGATTTTAAACTAGGTCTTAGTGAACTAAATTAGGCAATATAATACTAAACTAGGTCACACAACAATAAACTAGGTCATACAATATAAAACTAAGTAATGCGTTATTAAACTAGGTCATACTATAACAACTAAGTCATGAGATACTAAACTAGGTCATACAATACTAAACTAATTGATGGGATACTAAACTAAGTCATGCGATACTCAAAGTAATTTGATAATAAACTAGGTCGTACAATATTCAAGTATGTCATCTAAATGTGCAAATGAATAACTGTAAATGTATAAGCAATAAATAAAGTCATAAGTACAAATCACCACTAAGCTCTGTTATAAAACTAACACCTTCAATACTAAAAGATGTCATACATTGAATGAAGTAAATAACCATCAACCTTGTCATCTTTGTCTAAACCGTCAGATCGTGAATCAGCCGCTGCTATGTTCCCATCACCGGCCACATCACCGACTGTAGCCGCTAAATCAGCCACCGGCTTACATATTGAGCCGTCCTAATAACAATATCATACTAGCTGTTTACATAATGAGTCGTCCTAATATCAGTATTAAACCCACACCACTGAAATAATGTGTCTGTGTTAATAGCAGTACCAGCGACTGTCTAAATGTTATATTCAATAGATCAATGTGTAAATGAGAAATGATTGACAGCTCGTTAGAAACGATTGACAGCTAGTGAGAAATGATTGACAGCTCGTTAGAAACGATTGACAGCTAGTGAGAAATGATTGACAGCTAGTGAGAAATGATTGAAAGCTCGTTAGAAATGATTGACAGCTCATGAGAATTGATTGACAGCTCATGAAAAATGATTGACATCTCAAGAGAAATGATTGACATCTCAAGAGAAATGATTGACAACTCAAGAGAAATGATTGACAGCTCAAGAGAAATGATTGACATCTCAAGAGAATTGATTGACATCTCAAGAGAATTGATTGACATCTCACACGATCTCTAGAAGGCAATGTACCATACTGAGATATTATATTGTCCAGTTCTTATTTAAAAGAACTCTGCTCCACACAAAAAATTTAGCAGCTTCCATTTTAACAGGATTCTTGTGTAAATATCTCATTATAAACACAATATATACAACACCAAACTAAATAATAAGCACCTCACTGAAATAATGAATGCATAGAAACACCTGCACCGGGTAAATCAAGCAGATCAGCGATTAGTTCAGTGATTATACATGTAAGATCTCTAACCTTGACGTTTTTAAGTGCAAGTAGTTCACAGCCCGCTGACTTGAGCTGAGTTTTAAGATTTCTTATTTCTTCTTCAAGAGGCATGACAACAGATCTCAAGATATGAGCATCATCTTGTGCCTACAATGATCACAAGATATGAGCAACATCTTGTGCCTACAATGATCACAAGATATGAGCAACATCTTGTGCCTACAATGATCACAAGATATGAGCAACATCTTGTGCCTACAATGATCACAAGATATGAGCAACATCTTGTGGTTAATCATATTTATTAAATAGTAATACTACAATCAAACCAGTTTACATCAACTCATTACTGCAGGTGGTCTGTATATGTGTCTGTATGTCTGTTTCTCTGTGTGTGTATGTCTGCCTATGAGTGTGTGTGTGTCTGCATGTGAGTCTATATGTATCTGCGTGCGTGTGTATGTCTGTGTGTGCGTATGTGTGTGTGCTCAACCTTTTTCATGCTGTTCTCAAGGGTGTCTGTATCGTCTATGGCGCTGGCAACCTTCTTCTGCAGTGCTCTCGTGATAGAAACCAAAAACCCTTCTCTGTGACAACAACAACAACAACAACAGTGCTACAACCCTTCGACAACAACAACAACAACAACAGTAATACCACTCTGCTCACCAGAAGCTATTTATCAGTCTAGAGACATTTAACAGATTTAATTACAGCGACACTTTTAACCTTGACCTTCTAGAATCTACAGTTATATATATATATATATATATATATATATATATATATATATATATATATATATATATATATATATCTTTGTTGATAGATAGATCATCTACAGCCTCTTCTAAATTATCATCAATTACTAAACGAAACCATATTTATGTGACAGTAAATAAGATCATGTTAGTGAAATATCTGAACCATATTTGTCGCTTAGGACTCATTCCATATCATGACGAAACATGAGGGCAGCTTAAACGAAGTGGAAATTGTAAATTAAAATCAAAAAGACAGAGAGTAAAGCAAGAGATATAGATAAATACAGAGAGATGGGCAGTAAAGCAAGAGAGAGAGAGAAGACAGAGAGAGAGAGAGAGAGACAGACAGACAGAGTGACAGGCAGGCATACAAGCAGGCATACAAGCAGGCATACCTCTCTTGACTGAGTTTATTATTGAGCTGCTGTATCTCTAGTTTCATCTGATGTCTCTCTTTTATCATTCTCTCTTTCTCTCTCTCGTATCTGTTCAAAGCCTCCTGTTCGGCCTCACTAGCTGTCTCTACATCATCATCATCATCGTCATCATCATCATCATCATCATCACCATCATCATCATCACCATCGTCGTCATCATCCACTTATTAATTTAGGATTATACACCTGCTAGTGCATGTAGTTTAGACGTGTTCGAGTCGACAGCTAGATCGTTTGAAATGCGAGTATAGGCCTAGTATAATGCTGTACAGGCCTGCTACATCGCCTGAGTACTTTCTGTCTGGAGTTGCTCACTGAGAGCTGCTCTTAGAGACCACTAAGCTGTGAGCGAGAGCAGCTCACTTCAAAGAGCCGTGACTTAGTGAGTCGAAAGAGCAGTGAGTGGCCAACTCTAGTAACGAAACAGAGAAACTTGTTTACTATTAAATACTAAATGGCAAAAGCTGATGATATGATGCAGGACAGGGAGAATTTGAGACAGTCTATTCGTGTCCCGACCCTAGTTAAACTGGCATTCAACAGAAGATGATGCTGATGATGAAAGACAAATTTAACATGTTTCCTGCTCAATAGCATATCAGTGATGGGAGAGCTCTGGCTTTCAACACTGATCTGCTGTCGAACAACGCCAACAAGCTACTGGATCAGCCCAAACTACACAAACATATGGATTGATATATAATCGTTCCTGACATTAATTTATGGTGAGGAACTGGACGTTAAATTCTTCTTATTATTATTATATAAAGTAACTGATAGATTAATCAAACCTTTCATGATCTGCTGGAGAGAGGCTACCTCCTCCTCGTACTGTCGCTGGACCCGGTCAATCTCATCAACCTTACCCACCTCAGCAATGGCCGCCACTGTTCTCAGCTCATCCAGCTCTGACCTCACTCCACTCAACTCTGACCTCACTCCACTCAGCTCTGTCTCCAGGTCCTGAGCTCTCTGCTCCTGGGTCAACGTCTCATCTCGTGCCCTCTTTAGCTCCTCTGTAACATCAACCACTGACGGATTAACCGCTGTACTGATACTGATGTCCTTATAAGCACTTATAAGTACTGATGTCCCTTATACGTACTTATAAGTACTGACGTCCCTTATAAGTACTTATAAGTACTGACGTCCCTTATAAGTACTTATAAGTACTGACGTCCTTATAAGTACTTATAAGTACTGACGTCCCTTATAAGTACTTATAAGTACTGACGTCCTTATAAGTACTTATAAGTACTGACGTCCTTATAAGTACTTATATTATTATAATATTATTATACTATTATATTACATGATTATATTATTATATTACGAGGTCCTTATAAGTACTGATACTGACGTTATCCTTGGGTGAGGAAACTGACATTAAACCTTTATTGTAATTATTGGTAAAATAAGATATAAAGTTTGGACTTATTTTGAAGGTATATTGACATAATTAGATTATTGAATGTCGATCCTAAGATAAACGGTGATTTTAGTTTAAATTTCTCCGCTTGTAGCCTCTTAGATGATTGATCCGTGGTTTCTGTTATTTAGTTCGCTCTTTTTTTCATTTCTGTTCTGTTCTTACTGCCATGTATTTAGGTGAATAAAGATCATATCATTATTATAGCTGATTGATCATTTGAATGATTGATTGAGTAGTAGAACAATTAATTTAAAATTCTGTATATAATGATTTCGCTTATGTTTTATTTAAGTACGTTTCCAAAGCCAGCAATATTAAGTCATCACAATATTTAACATTTACAAGACTACATATATCCATGATACCATGGCAACACAAAAGTTGAAAATTGAAAACAAAATGACTACATATATCTATCAGTTTATAAAAGAGTCAAACATTTAGAACAAAAAAGAACCTTCTTTTTGTTTAAACATGTCCATGAACTTGGCTCTCTGTAAGCCAAAGTCTTCCTCGCTCTCTTTCTTCTGCTTCAGCAACTCCTTCTCTCTCTCCCTCAGTACTTTCAGCTCCTCCTCTGTCAACCAATCAGATCACAGCATCAGTTGATAGCAAATAATAGTCAAAGTCTAACGTCAGTTTCCCGCTCGATAGCAAGCCAGTGACGGGGAGAGGACTGGATTGAAACCCTTCACCTACTGATATGCTGTCAAACAACTTGACAATAACACACTGGCTCAGCCAATGTTTGAGTCAGTTTAATATTGGAGTTGATAAATAACGTTAAAATACGTAGTGCTCAAACATTAAACATTTCATCTTCAACAATTTTCAGCATTTTCTATTTTCTAATCTACTTATGTATCATTACTAGGCCCAACATCCTGCTTAGTTACTTATCTAAACTACTACTACTACTACCACTGCACCCTAATTACAGAAATAGTATATTCCAGTCAGCACAAATGACCTAGTTTCTTCGCAATCAATTCCAAGAAAGTTCATAGTTGACATATATAAGTGATTTGTTCACATCATTTATCCTCCATTAGGAGTCAATTGACAGAGATTTGAGAGCTCAAATGCTTTAGTTTTGATTTATTGCATCTGGCAGTCGAACGACATTGTCAACAAAAATCTAGTAGTGAAATAGAAGTAGAAATACTCGAGGATAGACAGCCCTGCTCCCAACGCTGGAATGTTGTAAAACTTAACAAAGAACTCAGGTAAGAACTCAAGGTGCCAACGACACAACATTTATACTGTATCTGAAAATAGAAAATTTAACTTAGAGTTACTAAAAATTAACGTAAAAACTTTAGTAAACTTAAAAAAACATCTATAGCAAAAATATTACTTACTGTTAAATAATGTTAAATATTATACTATAAAATGAACATCTAGCTTAATATATACACGTGTAAATATATACATATATATATATATATATATATATATATATATATCTATATATCTATATATATATAGATTATATAATAATTATACTATATACAGTTTTATACACACACACACACACATAATATATATATATATATTATATATATATATATATGTATATATGTATATATATATATATATAATATAATATATAGATATATATATATATAATATATATAATACAGTTTAACACACATACCACACACACACACACACACACATATATATAGATATATATTATATTATATCTATATATATATAGATATATATATATCTATCTATATGTATATGTATATATGTATATATATATATATGTATATGTATATATGTATATATATATATATATATATATATATATATATATATATATAATATATACAGTTTTATACACACACACACACACACACACACATATATATATATATATATATATATATATATATATATATATATATATAGGATAAAGTAGCACAATAAGTGGTTTATTATTTTATATCATTATAAGCAACGTAAGTGTGACTAGAGGCTTAAACAAATCTTCTAAATCACATCAACAGAGTGAGCAGAACAGAAAAAACATGAGAAGAGACAAAAATTAAAAGCACAAATTTTTAGTTTACAAGTCTAAATGTTGCTAAGAAAGTAGGAAATTTATGAAATAATAAACAAAAATTTAAAAGCAGACTCAAAATCATAGACGTATTACTAGAACAGAATATATACTAACAAATATATAGAAAGGATCTGTTGCTAATAAAACCCACAACACGAATGCAAATAAGAAGACTGCTAAACAAGGTAAAGTGCATTATATATATATATATATATATATATATATATCTACATAAGCTAAAAGCTAACGTTAAGGTCAGTTTCCTCAGTCAAAAGCGATGTCAGTGACGGGTGAGCCCAGGATTTGAACCCGCACATCCTGATCCTTTTATATTTTAAAGTGATTACTATTTTAAAAGTGATTATTATTATTTATGAACAAGCTGAGATTTTTAAAAGCCGTCATTAGCTGCATGATCTACTTAATCTAAGGCACGAGATCTTTAAATCTGAAATAATTTGACTTTCCCTACCTAAAGCTGAAGTCTCCATCCTTTCAGGAAAGTAAAATATTCAAATCAAAAATAAAGCACGATATGCTAACAAAGTGCATCAGATAGAAAATCCACTTGAGATTCGCAATCTGTAGAAGCACAATTGAAAAAATCATAAAAATGTAGCACAAATAATGAAATAATTTATACAAAATATTATAAGCTGATGACATAAGGCTTACAGTAAAACTCCTGTAATAAAAAAAACAGTTGAATAGAGAGGA
Source organism: Enchytraeus crypticus (assembly GCA_905160935.1). Taxonomy (NCBI): domain Eukaryota; kingdom Metazoa; phylum Annelida; class Clitellata; order Enchytraeida; family Enchytraeidae; genus Enchytraeus; species Enchytraeus crypticus. The sequence goes on along the minus strand of CAJHZI010000422.1, from coordinate 903,191 downwards.
GTAAATAAAACAGCTAACTTCAATTTAGTGATACTTGAAGAAAGTATCATGTTCCCTTGTTCCTGCTACCTAAGTTTGAATAAGGATTGGAACAACGAAAGATGGCAGCAGTTCTGGTAAATTCTGATAGCACAAATTAAATTCCTTGTAGATGCAGTAGTTACTGTGAGAATGAGAGCCAGTGGAACGGTCAGAATTCTTCTGGCTTCCTGTAGAGCTTTAACAGGCTTCCTAGTAGCTAATGTGGGCCTCTAGCATTAAGTATGTAGCAGGGGATTGCATCTCAAAGGTAATGAAAACTAGAAGAACTGAGTTCCCTGCGTCCCCTCCCCCATCTTAACCACTCTGTAGATGTTATTAAATTCGAGAATCACTCTCAAACTTCTATTTGTCTGCTTGGCACTTAAGCGATTTGCTTCACTTTAAGTTGGGATGATAGGGTTAGGATTCAGGTAGTAGGCCTATGAAAACCTTGCTCCATTCTGATGTTAAACATACGTCGAAATTTTGCAAAACTGAATCATCCCAAGCAAACAAAGAAGCGCCATTTTCAGTACCTTCCATATTAGCGTTTTAAATACTGATACAATTAAATATAACATCATTCGCAATACCAACTAGCAAACAAAACACCTATAGTCACTCCCATTTGAGTTCTACTTATTAACATAAATTAACAGACCGATCTAAATTTTTAATGTGTTTAAATGCGGATTTAACAACTTAAACTCAAAATCGTAATCTTTCTTCTTACTTAAAGTCCATAGCACAAAAATTACAAACTCGATCATATTAATTTTGGGATGCAGTTGAAAATTTTATGTAACATCAATATTTACATTCTATAATATGTTTATTTATGTTTACATTTGAGATATCGGTGTTACCACTTGTAGCAATTTTGCATGCGATGACAACCTCGAACACTATGGAACCAAATCAAAACCGATGAGCAGCATGTGGGTGGTACTGGTACATAAGCAGTGCATGCTAAAATCAATCAGTCCAGGGAAGGGTACTAGCAGAATGAAGGTTTGAATGATGATCTCTGCTCGTGGACATTAGTTGGATATTACTCTAATCGTATTGTTGTTGTTGTTGTTGTTGTTGTTGTTGGATATCTAATGATGTGTGCTGCGAAGGTTCAGGCTGGTTCTTATGACGTGTACTGAACATGAGCAGACTGGTTCTAATAATGTATAACCGGTTCAGAATTGTTGTAATTAATGACGTTTACTGAAACGGTGACTACTGGTTCTAATGATATGGGCTCAACCGGTGCATATTGGTTCTTATGATGTGTTTTGAACCTGTGCAAACTGGTTCTATTTACATATATGTGCACCTAACCGGTTCAGACTGGTTCTATTTACATGTATGTGCATCAAACCGGTGCAGACTGGTTCTAATGGTGTGTAGGCGACAGTAGGCCAACTGAATCCGTGCGGACTGGTTTTTAAGATGTGTGCTGAACTTATTCAGACTGGTTCTAATGATAAGGGCTGAACCAGTGCAGACTGGTTCTATTGATGTGTTCTGAACCGGTACAGACTGGTTCTTATGATGTATACTGAACCAGTGCTTGCAGGTTAATAATTTGTACTGAACCTGTGCATACGGGTTCTAATGATGTGTACAATATAAAGGAGGGTGCTATGATGTGTATAATATCCAGTCGGGCTTCCTTCAAGTTAATAAACTTGTCAATGTTCGACTCAAGGAATGTGTTGTATGGATCGAGTTTCCCATAGGCGACAACTCCACATGAACTACGGAATTTTTGTCGGTTACTTTTTGAAGAAGTTGAGACAAGTATTTGGTGCATTGTCAGGTGCGGATCCAGGAATCTTTTAAGGGGAGCCCAATTATTTTTTTCAAATATGGGACCCTTGTGGGGCTCATATTTGAAAATATGAAATTATAATAAACATCGAAATTGCCATAGAAACAATGAAAACATAGTTTAAATTTTTTTATCGGCGGGCCAAAGGGGGCCAGGCCCCCTGGGCCCCCCCTCTGGATCCGCCACTGTTTATTGTGCTACATAATTTACCATACTCTCTAGTAATTTTTCAACTTTTTGGGATTTCGAATTGTTGCCCCGGTACTTAAAATGTAAGGTTTGCGCCAATAGAGTTTGATATAAACAATAGACAAAAATTCTAAATTGGCCTTATTATTCTCTCTCTCTCTCTCTCTCTCTCGATATCTCTCTCGTTTTAAACAGTCTACAACTTTCAGATTAAAAATGGTAGCCGGATTTTTGCCCTGTACGTAGAGGCATTGTTGGAGAGTAGCCCTACAGTAGAGAAAAATGCTATCAACTGTGTAAACTTGCGTAGACTGTACACAGAACTCCAACAATTCACAGAATTAACGGGTGTACAATCGCAAAGCTTGCAGAATTTCACGCTCATCCCGTCGCTGTCTATTACAATAGTTTCCTTCTAATGATTTACTGCAGGATGTCTTATCTAAGTATTTTATGATAAGAAGCTTATCTCTGGGTTATCCACTCTCTTTCAATCTCTCGGACTGGCGACTTTTAATTACTCTACTAATGGTCTCCAATCCCACGAGAATCTCTATGACGAACTAGAGACGAGATTTAATCCGGATTAGCAAATAAAGAATTTAAGACTGCAGCTTAAAGAGTCAAGCTTTCAGCTAAGAAATCCATCTCTAGGACATCCGGGAATTGAAGCTGCAGCAATCTGAAGTAGTATATAAAGAGCTCTGGTGATCTTAACTAGACTTTTAACATTTAGAGTTGAAGGTTAGTTGTCATATCTTAGCCGAAATCTGCGTATTACTGAGATATTGCTTTACTCGCAAGATGTCAGCAGTCACAGATCTACAGCTCTATGACGAATATCTCAGGTCTCGTTATAGTTGTTGTTATCATCAGAACTATCAGACATACCCCTGTCCTCTCAAACATTCTGCCGTCCCTCAAGATCAAGCGTTACCGTGTTGTCAAAATTTAAATCAAGCGTTACCATGCTGTGAAAAACCAGGACAAGCGTTACCATGCTATGAGAAACCAGAGCAAACGTTACCATGTTGTGAAAAACTAGATCAAGCGTTGCCATGTTGTGAAAGACTAGAGCAAACGTTACCATGCTGTCAGAGCATCAAGAGTGCCGGTGTGAGCTTGGAAAACAGAGATTTGTGGCTGAAGTTCTACGCACTGGGCACCGAAATGATAGTCACCAAGTCTGGCAGGTTTGTAGCTTTACTTATAAGCCGTTTAATTGATTGATTTATAGTCACTAAGTCTGGCAGGTTTGTAACTTTACATTTGAACAGTTTAATTGATTGATAGATCTGTCGATACGTTCACTGTGTACACAACAGATAGTAATATGGTAATAATAACAATGATAACGGTTTAACGTCCGCTTGCTCATACAAAGATGATGTCACTGTCAGGGACGTCCCCTATCACATGTCACCACAAATCGAGTCACACCAAACGATCTGAAAAAACATGTGCTGAAGAGAAAGAAAAAGAACCAAAAATTATATAAAAAAGTAACAGCATAGGCCTATAGCAACATACAGTAGTATCATGTCTCGCAGGTTCAGCAGTAGTCGCCGCACTTGATAGTTGCAACCTTCAGCAAGCTGCTTTGCTCTCTATTAATACCAGTAAATGCAGGCGTGGGTTAACCAGGCACTTGGACTTGATCCGTGGTTTAAACTATTATTTGTTGAAGTTTAAACTCCAGAGATAAAGCAAATGTCAGAAAAATTATTTTATTCCACTTGGTTAGTGAATATACTAATTGTCTACAACATTTGTAGTGGTAGCACTCTAGTGTAATATTGTTCAATTATCACACTTGTGTTTTGTCACTGTTTCGTTGTAAGACACTTGTTACATTTGTTTAGCTGTTTCATTGACGAATACAGATCTTCATATCAGCTGCTACCTCTGCACAGCTGCTCTCTATAGAATTTAATTAATTAATTAATTTGGTGACTTAGCTAGGAAAGAAATTTTCTTCGCTTAACATCCCGTGATAGAAACTTTGCAGTTATAAAAGCGTTACAACGTTATAAAAGCGTTACAACGTTATAAAAGCGTTACGACGTTATAAAGGCGTTACGACGTTATAAAGGCGTTACGACGTTATAAAGGCGTTACGACGTTATAAAGGCGTTACGACGTTATAAAGGCGTTACGACGTTATAAAGGCGTTACGACGTTATAAAGGCGTTACGACGTTATAAAGGCGTTACGACGTTATAAAGGCGTTACGACGTTACAAAAGCGTTACGACGTTATAAAGGCGTTACAAAGTAGAAAATGAACAAATGATGGTCGACCGGCATACTGATTGGCTGAGTGATTTAATCGATCGACCTGATAGACTGATTGATTTATTGACTGATTGATTTAATCGATCGACCTGACTGATTGATTTCTAGACGAATGTTCCCATGTCTAAAGCTGCACGTAACAGGGCTGGTGGAGACGGACTGGTACACACTGGTGGTGGACATGCAGCCTGTTGATGGCTACAGGTGGAGGTATAATAACTCTCACTGGGCGGTGGGGGGTAAGAGCGAGGGGTCCCAGGTGAACAGGGGGTTTTACCACCACCCTGACTCCCCCGCCACGGGCAAACATTGGATGAGAGAGGGAGTGTCGTTCTACAAGCTAAAGCTTTCTAATAACGCTATGCATCCTAGCTGTCAGGTAGTGAATGGATGGATGGATGGATGAATGGATGGTTGAATGGATGGATAGATGAATGAATGCATGAATGAATGAATGAATGAATGAATGAATGAATGAATGAATGAATGGATGGATGGATGGATGGATGAATGAATGAATGAATGAATGAATGAATGAATGAATGAATGAATGGATTGATGGATGGATGGATGGATGGATGGATGGACGGACGAATGGATGGATGAATGAATGAATGAACGAATGGATGGATGAATGAATGAATGAATGAATGATGCTAATTAATTACCACAAGTTAAGCTAGGTGAAAAATTTAAATTAACAATTGTTATTGTAATTATTAATTAATTTATTATTAATATATAAATCATAAATAAATAAACAGGGTGAACGCACCGTTCACAAATCCTATGGATTTGTGAATTCAGTTATGGATGTATACTGATAGTAATAATTAATCAGGATTTAGCTAGCAATTTATTATTTATTTATTTATTACACTTCAACTAATTTATAACTAATGACTAAACTAAGCGTTGTAAGTTCTTCGCTATAGAACACCATTCAGCCTCTCGATCCTCCTCAAGTTCGGTGAAACTGAAAGTCAAATCTTCTCTGATGGGCAGGCACAGGTCATTCAGCTGCTGCAAACCTTCATATCACGTCATTTACAGTAATGTCGTTATACGCTCTTATGATTGAATGTTCATCTCATCACATCATGTCACATCTACTCCCTCTCTCATCTCATCACATCATATCACATCTACTCCCTCTCTCATCTCATCACATCATATCACATCTACTTCCTCTATCACATCGATCATCTCATCTCATTGATAGCATAAAATTTTCCTCTCAATGAATCGAAGTAAACCGAACAAGTCGATGCATACCAATTATCTTCTTTATTTGATTGATTCTTAAATTAATCATCATCATCATCATCATTCCTTGAATCCCAGTTTAACCAGGGTAGGATACAAATAGATTCCTAATAGATTGATTCTTAAGTTAATCTGATTGATTGATTGATTGATTGATTGATTTTGTCAGACGATACTGAACTCAATGCAGCGCTATCAGCCGCGCATTCATTTGATGAGAGTTGACCACGCCTCCAGCCACGCCCCTCACACATGTCACGTGACCTGGGTTTTCCCCGAAACCTCTTTTATGGCCGTGACAGCCTATCAGAACGAGAGAGTGACTGAGCTAAAAATAGAACACAATCCATTCGCCAGGGGATTCAAAAGAAAATTAACTGCTTAAATTAAAGTAATTCAGTCGCTAGTCTGGATTCAATGGCAGCATCAATTGAAACAATTGATAGAATCCATACAGCTGTAGCTATAGGACTATCTGGTTTCTGTCGCTAGGCTGAATTATTTCTATTCATTTCAATTCGAAGTCGAACTTATCCGAGAGAACGCAGGACTTGCATTAAAACGCTATAAATGACTAATTACATTCAATAAAGTAAATGGACTGGTATGCATATGTAGTACAACTAAAAACGCTAGATATCATCTCGAATGAGCACCCGTTTACGCTGGTGGGGCCACGTAGAAACAGGAAGAGTCAGTGACTGAGAGAATCCTGTACCTCTGTACAGAAGAGATGATGACAAGTCAGTAGATAAGAGAACCCTGTACCTCTGTACAGAAAAGATGATAAGTCAGTAGATAGGAGAACCCTGTACCTCTGTACAGAAGAGACGATGACAAGTCAGCAGATAGGAGAACCCTGTACCTCTGTACAGAAGTGATGATGACAAGTCAGTAGATAGGAGGACCCTGTACCTCTGTACAGAAGAGATGATGACAAGTCAGTAGATAGGAGAACCCTGTGCCTCTGTACAGAAGAGATGACGAGGACCACCTAATGATGACTAGACCTAATTAAAAAAGACATGCAGCTTATCAATCTCACCTCAAATGACGCCCTAGACAGAACTAAATGTAGAATGGCAAAAAATCGGACCCTGTAGGCTTACCTAGGCCTACATCGGAAAAACCAAGGAGATGAAAACGCTAAGAAGAAGAAGATGAAGAACAACAACAACAACAACAATAACAAGAAGAACAAGAACAAGAAGAACAAGAAGGACTAGAAGATGAAGAAAGAGAACAAGTTAATGACAAATGAGTACGCTTCACTGTACTGTGTAATTTTAATGTATCGTTAAAATTTTGGGACTTTTATATCGATCATTTCAAGAGTCTGAACAGCAGGATCCTGCCCAATTCCATATATTTTATCAATTATTTGTCTAATGTTAATGTTAATGTCTAATGTTCCCCGTGTTGTGTCGGGTTGTCTGAAGAATTGACCAACCGGTGACTGCACCTGTCGTAGAGGGCAACTAACGCACTACGATCTACAACAACGTCAGAAAGAGCATTCGGTTGGTGAGCGGTTAAGCTCCAGAATTTGCTACAAAAATTTTAAGAATGGAAAAGTCTCAAATAGGGGATTGGCTGATGATATGGTATAGGACAGAGAGGATTTGAGATCGTTTATTCGTATCCCCGACCCTAGTTACACTGGTATTCAAGGGAAGATGATGATGATTTGTTTAATGTTAAAAGTGGCTGGAACTTCCAAAAAATCTTCTAAGGCATACAGCGTACAGTATCTGCAATTTAAACCGTCCAATCCAACAACTTGGCGCAGCTGGCGCAGCTATTAAAGCGGTACGATAATAAAATTTATCAGTTTATACTAGGGACTTGCCTTTTATAAACAGTACAGTTGAAATCCATATATTAGTGAGCCCATATATTAAAAATGGGTTCTTAGCGGGGTTCGCACTTCTGAAAATGGGAACTACGGGATCTGAATTCCCCTAAGCCCCTCCCCCACTTAATTTATAACCACTGCTATAATACTACCTAGCTATCATGCTATGTAGCTTTAATTTACATTTTGAAGAAGATGTTATTCTATAAGAACCTAAGATGCTATAATACAGAGACCACGCAACCACGCAGAGCGCAATATTTTCTCGGCGGGTCTAACAGAGGGAGCCCTGAATCCACGTGTGACACCTCAAACATGGGCGTCAAGATGAGTTCAGTGGATGCAAATGTTGCGTCATACACCCACGTACTGCTTATTATACAAGCTTTTTAATTGAGAGAGAGAGAGAGAGAGAGAGAGAGAGAGAGATAGATAGAGAGAGAGAGAGATAGCGCGAGAGATAGAGAGATAGTGAGATAGAGAAAGGGTGAGTGAGCAGTGACGTAGCCAGGATTTAGTGTTGGGGGAGGCTCTTTAATCTTGGTGGAGGCACTTTGGGGAGATACACACCTTATACAATTTTTTCTCTTATATTTTGGCATTAATAAAACTTTTATATGACATCTTGGAGGGGGCACATGCCCACCCTGCCTCCCCCTCGCTACGCCACTATGAGTGAGAGAGAGAGAGTGTGTGTGTGTGTGTGATTGTGAGAGAGAGCGAGAGAGAAAGAGAGAGAGAAAGAAATAGCAGACTCCGCTAGGCCTGTGACCTGATTATCGCCACCACGAGGTCACTTGTTTGCTAGCTGGTTTCCAATATCTCTCTCACTGTAGTCGCTGACGCAAAAAATTCTATGATAGCATTTTACAAACGAAAATTTATGACGATCACACCAATTTCATCAATTTATCACATCACTCATAACTAAAACGCATGCAAAGCATATACAGAAGAGGGAAATATAGAAACGTTTATGTGAACGGAAGATAAAGGCCAAAGAAAAGCTTACATATTCCGGATGTAGCTCAGTAAAATTAGTAAAAGTAGAAAATTGAAATAAAACGCTTAATTAGTAAAATTATATTACAAGATTGAAGATAATCACAGAGATAGATAAAACATATTCGTTACACAAAATAAGTATACAAGCAAATACAATTAAAAACAATTAAAAGCCATTTCACAGATTTACTAATATCAGATTAAAATAAGCCCTGATAAATACCTGCTAAATTTATTAGATTTAGTGTTTAAAGTGGGGGGGGGGGACTTCGTTCACCTAGCTCTCTGTTTTTTCGAGGTGCATTCCCCTGGTAGGTGCCCATATAAGATACTAGGAGATCTGCAAATACATTACAGAAAGCCCGAAATATTATTACCGCTAGCTCTCAATTCCCTCTTTATTATATATGTACGTATGTATATGTATGTATGTGTATGTATGTATATGTATGTGTGTATGTATGTGCGTGCATGGGTGTGTATATGTATGTGTATATGGGCATATTTATGTGGATATGGGGTATGTATGTATATGTATATGCATATAAGTATTTTATAAGTGTATGTATGTTTATGTATGTGTGTATGTGCATGTGTGTGTGTGTATGCATGTACAGATATGTGTGCATAATGTATGTGTATTTGTGCATAGTTGTGTACCTGTATGTAGGTTTATATGTGAGATGGTTAAGTGTGTGTGGTATTTTGGTGAGTGTTTAGTTTTTTCTTTTGTTCCTCCTTTGAAGCCTATCAACTTGTCAAGCTTTGTATCTTCTGTTCCCTTTACGGTTTTTATGTATAGAGGTATGAAATTACATAAAAACTGGTGTTACAGGTCCTTGTGACTTCCTTAACCAGTATAATTATGTTAAGTTAAGTTAAATTAAGTTATACCACTTGACCTGTCTTTCAGCAGTCTGCTGACAAAGCTATTTGTCAACAGAAGCCCCAGCCTACAGTTCAATGAGGTTACATAAAATGAACTTTGAGTTGAAGTGAAGTCACGTGATGTTGTTTTTATTTGCGCGGTGACATTGACATTGCCGGCTTAACTTGAAAAGATTTGTTTATTTATTTTTAGTACTGAACTTATTGAAGGACTAGTTTTCTAGTCTGATTAATCTCACGTAAGTCTCGTTTTTATAGGCAGCAAGACATCGCAGTATAGAAGCAATTCTAGTTAGTTTTATACAGGGAATATTACAGGCTTACTTTGTTGTTATCTTTTAGTCATCCAAGATAATCTCTAGCACTTGCTGCTTGTAAGTTAAGCAGCGATGACAACAAAATTTCGTCAGCCGTAGAATTATCTATTTTACGTACAGTTTAAACCTTTCATTGCTGATTAGTTTGTTTTGATGTGGAATATTACAAGTATAGAGTATAGTCTTGCAGGAATTAAAGTTTTCTCTAAAAGAATTAATCTTTTGAATTCCGTTCAATTGTGAGTCTAGCAGCTCACCAATATGTATATTATATGATTTAATTATCTAAAATAAAATTTCATATCATTTAGTGACTCAGATTAATTTTCCAAGATCAAATGGTGTAAACATAGGTGTGCAGTGAGCTGTATTTCCTATCAGTGATCTCCAGTTCAGACATTGTAATTATTTTTTGATCAAACGAATCATTGCAAAGCAGAGATTTCGTCATAGTGTAAACAAAGGATCAAGCTATAGAACTCTTCCCTTCTCTAATGTCTGCATTGGCATTCAAAAGCAGTGCCGGCAACGATGAACTTAATCTGAGCATTTATTTCAGAAAATTTATAGTATATTTTCTGCAACTATAAATTATCTGAAATTTTTTTATTTCAGTATTTAACTAACAACAATTTATAGCTGTAGCAAACAGATTCACACTCTTAAGTGAACAATGGAGGAGCTGTTTATTTTTGGAGCAACAGCCGCTGCTATGAAGTTCTTGCTGCACTGGATGAGTTCGGGTCCAACAATACCCAAGAGTGCTGAGCTAGTGGGGCATGTGTCAGGGGTCAAACTGTACCCTGTCAAGTCAATGAGGGGTATAGGTTTAGACACTGCTGTGTGCTCACACACAGGTCTTAAGCACCCCAGTGCTGCACTCATGGATAGGTTAGTGTTAAGTTTTAAACCATTCTCTATGTACACACAGGTCTTAAACACCCCAGTGTACACGCAGGTCTTGAACACCCCAGTGTACACGCAGGTCTTAAACACCCTAGTGCTGTGTACACACAGGCACAGGTCTTAAACACCCCACTGCTGTGTACACACAGATCTTAAACACTCCAGTGCTGTACACATGGACAAGCTATGGTTAGGTGTCCTGCTCTCAACTTAGTATTGATTGATCTGTGCATAGCTGTTCGTAGGTACAAATTCCTATGCAGGTCAAAAAGCCATTTTATATTGATTACTCTGTCTTGTTATAGTTGCTTAGCAATATTGTGAGTACACCAGTGATCAATTAAAAATCATTTAGAAATTATTATCTTGCTCACTTCACCTTGCCTATGAGCGATGAAGGTTTATGGCTTTGTATATATAAATTTATGAATATATCAAGAATACACATATAGATTCTGTTAGTTGATTGATTGATTGCCAGTTCATTGATTAATATATAATTGATTGATTATACAGTTGTTTGATTGATAGCTGATTGATGGACAGTTGATTGTTTGACGATTGATTGACAGTTGTTTTATTGACATTTGATTGTCAATTGATATATGACAGTAGATTGATTGATAGTTGATTGATTGACAGTTGACTCTCACTTGATAAATGACATTTGATTGATTGGCATTTGATTGACAGTTGATTGATTGACAGTTGACTGACAGTTGATTGATTGACAGAATGTGGATGGTTACATTTGGAGAGGCTGACAGATTTGTAACGGCCCGACAGGAGCCACGCCTACTTCTTATTCAGACCAGTCTACATGAGAATAACCTTCACCTTGACATAGATTCTATGCCGACCTTGAAGCTATCTCTTGAACCAATCACAGCTGACAAGGAGGTGAAGGTTATTAGGTAATTAACTTACTCACAATGGGCTACATTATATTTAAAGATGAAATAGTTAAGAAGAATAAAATGAAGTGTGTGAATGTTTGACATAGTTGCAATCAGACCATAAAGTGTGGTTGTGTTAACTACGCTAGCTATTTACTTTATTACTTTTGTTTATTTAATTATTTTATGTTACTAATTAATAATATACATTTTTATTGCACTCTGGTTAAGTGATTGAAGGTTTAATATTTGATTATGGAGCAATTGACTGCTTGAACTGTGGTAGCTGAATTGATTAACTTTGATTGATTGATTGATTGATGCAGATTATGGGGGGAGGAGATAGAAGGTGTGGACTGTGGGGAGGAGGCAGCTGATTGGATTAGCAAGGCCCTGGGAGATAAGGCAGGGCATAGACTTGTCTATCATAATAGCTCTCATCCAATCAGAAGTGCTGCTTCTAAAAAGCGCCTGCCATTCATCGGTGATAGGCCTACAAAACCATCTGACACGGTAACGTATCTACCACGATATATCTATCTGATTGTAGGTGGTTGAAGACACAAAGTATTTAGATACCTGCAGAAAATATTTAGATACTTGCACAAAGTATTTAGATACCTGCACAAAGTATTTAGATACCTGCACAATATGTATTTAGATAGCTGCGCAAGGTATTTAGATACCTGCACAAAGTATTTAGATACCTGCACAAAGTATTTAGATACCTGCTAATGTATCATTCATTAAGGAGTATACTAGTAGTATGAGTAATTGAACACACAAATTACTTTTACTACTATGGTTTAATGTCTAATGCTTTGTAAATAACTTATAATTGATGTCCATACAGTGAGATATGTCTAATGTATACTGTAAAACTTAATTTTCAGCTCAATGTCTGTTTGATTAATTAATCTATTGGTTGAACGACTCATTGATTGATTGATTGTGTAGCAGACATTGATTGATTGATTGATTGTGTAGCTCATATTGATTGATTGAATAGCTGACATTCACGGACGATGGACCCTACCTGCTGACCACAGACGCCTCTCTCTCTGATCTCAACAGTAAAATGAGTCAAGAGCTCAGCATGGAGACCTTCAGGCCTTCCATCAGCGTCGCCGGAGTGAAGACTGCGTTTGAAGAGGTAGGCCTAGGTCAAGTCAGGCTACACTGCGAGTTCTGTATAAAATTACTAATCAACTGGGCCGTTAATTATTTCACTTTGACCTACGTAACATGTCAACGACAGAAAGGGCATTCGTTTGGTGAGCGCCTTGGATCCAAGAAATTGCTACAAAAATTTAAAAGAATGGAAAAGTCGCAATAGGGGATTGGCTGGTGGTGTGGTGTAGAACAGAGAGGATTTGAGGCAGTCTATTTGTATCCCTACCCTGGTTAAACTGGGATTCAAAGGAAGATGTTGATGATGATGACCTACGTTACATGACCTTTGGGTTATTACATCCGCTGAAAAGTTAGTATTATCATTAATATTACTTGCATTAATGGTATTGTCTGTTGTATTGTCTGTGGTGTATGTATTATTATTACTAATATTTTGCATTGCTTTGTATTGGTATTAGTATTTCTTGTATTATGTATTTTATTGTAACATTGGTATTTGTATTGCTAGACTGCTAGTATTGTGTATTGTATTGTCACAGGACAATTGGAAGGAGATATTCATTGGAGATGTCAAGTTCTCTACGATGATGCATTGTTCCAGGTGAATAAACATCTACTCTTAGTCAAGTAGAAATATGTATACTAAATTGCTTATATATTTGACTTTCTTTATAGTTTAGTATGAGCTTCTCTTTAGTCATTGAGTAACTTCATCAGGTCTCATTTCATACAGCTGTTCTCTGAAACTACTTGTCAACAATAGGATAGGTTAACCCTCTTTGATGACCTTGTGCGTGTGTGTGTGCTCGTATGTGTACTTGTGTTTGTATGTGTGCTTGTATGTGTGCTCGTATGTATATTTGTATGTGTATTTGTATGTGTGCTCGTATGTGTGCTTGTATGTGTACTTTCAAATAAGATAGCTGGACTGTTAGCTGAGGATTCAATACAGGTGCTCAGATTTGTGTCACAGGCCAATTTAGTAGTTTGTGAAACACTGTCTCTAGATCTGAAACAAAAGAAACTATAATTGCGTGCAGACCAACGCCTGAGTGAAGCGTTTTCATATTTTACGACTCAGTTAATGGTGCCCTCTGTTGTCATGGACGACAGTATGAGTCTAGTTGTTGTTGTTTAGATGTATGCTTACAACGATTGATGGTGAGACGGGAGAGAAAAGATCAACAAATGAACCTCTCAATACTCTTAAGAGGTTTGCCTATGTCTTCTAAATCTCTCAACACTCTTTAAGAGGTTTGCCTATGCCTTCTAAATCTCTCAGTACTCTTAAGAGGTTTGCCTATGCCTTCTAAATCTCTCAGTACTCTTAAGAGGTTTGCCTATGCCTTCTAAATCTCTCGGCACTCTTAGGAGGTTTGCCTATGTCTTCTAAATCTCTCAACACTCTTTAAGAGGTTTGCCTATGCCTTTTAAATCTCTCAGTACTCTTAAGAGGTTTGCCTATGCCTTCTAAATCTCTCGGCACTCTTAGGAGGTTTGCCTATGTCTTCTAAATCTCTCAACACTCTTTAAGAGGTTTGCCTATGCCTTCTAAATCTCTCAGCACTCTTTAAGAGGTTTGCCTATGCCTTCTAAATCTCTCAGCACTCTTAAGAGGTTTGCCCATGCCTTCCAAATCTCTCAACACTCTTAGGAGGTTTGCCTATATCTTTTAAATCGCTGAATACTCTTAAGAGGTTTTCTATAAGCTGAAAACTGTACTTTTAAACCTTGCACGATATATATGTGTACATTCTATAATGTAAATCTTCTCTTCACTGATGTATATCTTATGCGTATTAAATGATATACATATAAATTCAAATGTGAATTGGATCAGAGTGGTAATTTGAACTAATATCTATCCACGTGTGTTACAGATACAGGAAGATAGACAGCAGGGAGGGGCCGTGTTTTGGTGTATATCTCGTGTGTAACCGCCCCGGAACCATTAATATCAACGACCCGGTCTATGTCATCAGAGCACCCAAACAGCTGTAGGGTTCTTGACTGGGGTTACAGTTCTGTCTACGTCATCAGAGCACCCAAATAGCTGTAGGGTTTTAGGCTGGGGTTTAGGGTTCTGTCTACGTCATCAGAGCACCCAAACAGCTGTAGGGTTCTAGACTGGGGTTTAGGGTTCTGTGTACGTCATCAGAGCAACCAAACAGCTGTAGCCTGTAGGGGTCTAGACTAGATTTCCAGACTGGTTGAGATCTTCTAGAAAGTTTATCCCAGGAATAGCTTTCTGTCTGACCGTCAATAGGACAGCTGACGTGTAGTGTTTGCTTGCCAGACAACTTTTCAATTTTGTAGATATTTTTGTAAATAGTAACAGCATTGGGATGTGTGCATTGTTATACGCTGCTCTAGTGCTCTCAACTTATTCTTTCTAGAACTTCTCTATTGAGAAACAATACAATTTGCTATAGGTAGCTGTAAGAGTTGAGGATCATGTGATTTATTTAGTATTCACACATATTTTACTATAACCTTGTAATACTATGTACTTACATACGAGTATTATATGTAGATAATGTTAGCTTATAGTATAGATTTGCAGTTTATGTTATACTGTAAGTGATATTTTGTTTGGCAGATGATCTTGTTTCAGTATAAAATGTTTCTTATAAAACTGTAGTTCTTAGAACATAATTACGTTCACTGAATGAACATGTGAATTGCCTCGGCCAGTGTTTGTAGTAGTAGTGCATATGTTTAAAAGTCTTCAAACATCGACAAACAATTGTGAAAGCAGACAAATCAACAGTTCAATGTCTGATCAGCATATGCAGCATCAAACAGAAAACAAAATTTGTAGTGAAGGAAGAAAAAGATGAAGAGCAATACAACTATACAAACAGAGAGAGAGAGAGAGAGAGAGAGAGAGAGATGTAAACAATACATAAACGAATCTACCTGACATAAAACAGGTTTAATGGCCACTTTATGATACAGGTTTATGTCCACTATGACAATAGTACAGATTATATTTAGTACTGTGCAACGCAGTATTTCACTACAACTAAAAGCATTTTGTAGATCCATTACGCTTTGCTGTAAGAATTGAAAGCATAATGCAGCACGAATAAAGTCTGACAGATATAATTGTATAAAATGCTCAAATGAGTCAATCCAATGCTGCTTTATTTCATTGTAGACAATATAGAAGACAAGACCTACGTAGCGTACCACACTTAGTAGCGTAATATAGAAATCACAAATTTAGTTCATTAGCAAGAGAAGCTTAGAGGTGAAAGAAGAGCTCAAGTTCATAAAAAGCTAATGTTTACATCAGTTACTTCACTCGAAAGCAATGTCTGTGACAGGAGAGCCCAGGATTTTAACCCCGCTATTATGATCCGCGGTCGAGTATCTTACAAACATCGCCTCTGGCTCCAGCAAAGGACAGTTAAGTGGACAAAGTAGTTCATATTTAAGCCCATTCACTGGTCTCACTTAGCTCAGATTTAAGCCCGCCCACTAGTCTCACTTAGCTCAGATTTAAGCCCGTTCACTAGTCTCACTTAGCTCAGATTTAAGCCAGTTCACTAGTCTCACTTAGCTCAGATTTAAGCCCATTCACTTGAGTTTGCTGTCGGTTGCTCGATGCTTGCGATAGCAGGAGTCGAGTTCCCGCATGAACTTGTTGAACTCCTGCCTGGTGACGACTCGAGGCAGTAGTTCAGCGAGAGATTGTCTGTATGACGAGAAATCTGGCAGCTCATCACAGCTCGGTATGTTGAGTGGTGAGGTCATCAAGTCCATCAACACTGACTTAGATATCCATGACCTGTTATTAGAACATCCATGATAACATCAAGTACTCCGTCAATCAGTTGGTAGCATACAAGGAATCCTATATATACAGTATATATAACATATATGAGCATATAGATATCCTTGCCGTATTAATCAAGCCGTTTTAAGCAACACTCTTCAATCATCCACAACCTGATAAATACACAAATAGCGTTACTGTAGTTCAAGACAACATCACTATGATTTACATAACAGTTACTGCAGGTCTATTTGTATCACGACTCCCGATTCTAGCTGAACAGGGATTCAAGGGAAGATGATTCTGATACAAGACTGAAAGTTCAATTAATATTGATTAAGAAACGTTAACTATACTTGTAAGCCCTTGTACCTCTTTACTACTCATGAATAGTGACAGAGTAGAGCCAGAATAACTAGACTTAGAACACTTGTACCTCTTTACTACTCGTGAATAGTGACAGAGTAGAGCCAGAATAACTAGACTTAGAACACTTGTACCTCTTTACTACTCATGAATAGTGACAGAGTAGAGCTAGAATAACTAGACTTAAAACACTTGTACCTCTTGATGACTCGTGAATAGTGAGAGAGTAGAGCCAGAATAACTAGACTTAGAACACTTGTACCTCTTTATGACTCCATAGAACATCCACGTGTCAGACTTGGAGTTGTTGACGATGTTCATGTACTTATTGAATATGAGCACGTGGATAGTGGCGACGAGTGCAAACAGGTCAATCTGAAAGACAACAACAACAACCACACTCAGGTAATCACAACAAGATGGCGTAAAACTTAGTTCAGAGTCACTGTTTTCCAAACCACATCAAATGCATGACTTATCCAGAGTACCATGACATCTTTATTGCTATTGCAGCATAGACTTTAACGTTTGATGACAACGCTAGATATGATTTTAAAATTTCTTTTGAAGGCTTTGAAGTGTTGCCATTAATGTCTGATTACTTTCTGTTTATTACCAGCTTAGTCTAGGCAATTTTTTCAACAGTATGGGTCCTAAAGAGTTGTTAACCTGTAGGTCCTAGGTTTGTTGTATAGTGATAGCTGGGTTGTTAACCTGGTAGATCCTGGGTTTGTTGTATAGTGATAGCTGGGTTGTTAGCCTGGTAGATCCTGGGTTTGTTGTATAATGATAGCTGGGTTGTTAATCTGGTAGGTCAGTCCAGGGTTTGTTGTATAATGATAGCAGGGTTGTTAACGCGGTAGGTCCAGGGTTTGTTGTATAATGATAGCTGGGTTGTTAACCTGGTAGGTCCAGGGTTTGTTGTAAAATGACAGCTGGGTTGTTAACCTGGTAGGTCCAGGGTTTGTTGGTTCTCATCTCGACGCACTGGAAGCCCTGCGTGGTGACTGAAGCAAGAAACGTTGTGTCCGGTGGGAACATTGTCATGTCTATGCTCTGTCCATAGTCGATCAGCTTCAACATACGAATCCTCCCCGACAACAGATCAACGATGTCCTCCGTGTCACCCAACTGTGTGCTGAAGCGATCAATCAATCAATCAATCAATCAGCTTTAGCATTAAATTTCTAATGTCTATCAAAAAAAGTACATACACCAGTACACAATCAACTTCCAAGCAAATGATCCGGGTTCAACTAGCTGGAGCCAGTGGCGATGTCGGAAAGATACTCAACCGCAGATCAGTAGGAAACTGACGTTAACATTAGCTTTTTAGCTTTATCGGCTGTGGCTCCATTCTGCGTCATTATTATTACTATGCGATTCGACAGCGATAAATGCTCCCCTGTTAGTCTTCAGTCTCGTTTCTCAGTACAGATAAATCAAGTGACAGCAGCCGTGCTAATAATCTCTGCTATACAAACTCTTAAATCAAAGAGTAAGAGCTGGGTAATACAAGAGAATGATTACAATGTAATGAGTTAACAGCTGGGTAATACACGAGAATGATTACAATGTAATGAGGCAGAGGTTATCAGGCTTGATGTCAGCGTGGATGATGCGACACTTGTGTAGATGTAGGACTATATCCAGTAGCTCTATGCTCACGTAGATCACGAACCACTCGGGCAACTGACGACCAGTTAACTGCACGAAGTTGATCAAGTCCTGCACAATCAGTCAATCAATCAATCAGTCAGTCAATCAATCAATCAGCCAATCAGTCAGACAATCAATCAATCTGTCAAGCATCAATCAATCAGTCTGTCAGTCAATCAATAAATCAATCAGCATTTTTCTAAATCAAAATGCATTATAATATCCATCAATCCATGACGTTAGCTAACAAACTATAATTATTAGGAACTCTCCGATATTTGTGTGGAACCATTCCATCAATCTTAGCACTACAAATTCAATATAGCATAGACTGTTAGCTACTTCAACACAGACCCATTTCTAAATGTTAAAATTCAGTTGACAAATAGCAAATGCTCACAAAAAACAGTCAAAGCAGTAAAAAGGAAGAGAATAGGGTTAAGAAAAAGGCATAGGCATAGAGTTACAAACCAGCAGAGTTCCCAGGTCATGACATTCATTGATCATACACGAGCCATCCACATAGAAATACGCCTCTTCTATCTTCATAATAGAGGGTCTCTAAACACATAGAAATAAATCCATGAGTATAATTTATCATCATCATCCCCTTATTCCCAGTTTAACTAGAGTCGGGATACGAATGGACCTTCTTCACTTCTCTCTGTCCCATACCATATCAAAATCTCTTCCATTGGTCTTAGAAAATTTTGTGGCATTTTTTGGAGCCTAGGTTCTCACCAACCGAATGCCCTCTCTGACGATTGTTTGGATCTTAGTGCTTTAGTCGCCTTCTACGACACATGCAGTCACCAGTCGGTTTATTCTTCAAACAACCCGGACAGAACACAGGGAAACATATTTTATTATATGAGAATAATATATAATATAATTAAATTAACTGTAACATATATTATAACCACAGATAACACATGCTATCACCACCAGAGTGACATCAAGTTTAATCCTAACTCCACATTTCAACAGCATTAACATCTCAATTTACATTATATAACGTGACTAAAATTTCTACAGAATTGTGCAATAAGACGAGAGCATGGAGCCAGTAGTAAAGCACATACGATATCAATGTATGAGTTGAGAAGAGAAAGCCTGGAGTGTAGCTCTGAAGTTATGTAGAACTCCCATGGACAGGCTGGAGTCTGGATCTGTCAACAACATCACATGATCAACTTTCAACCACACTCATTACACTACACGGCTATATCAATTTTATCATATCACGTGATCAACGTTCAACCACACTACACGGCTATATCAATTTTATCATATCACGTGATCAACGTTCAACCACACTACACGGCTATATCAATTTTATCATATCACGTGATCAACGTTCCACCACACTACACGGCTATATCAATTTTATCATATCACGTGATCAACGTTCAACCACACTACACGGCTATATCAATTTTATCATATCACGTGATCAACGTTCAACCACACTACATGGCTATATCACTCATATCTGAGTTAACGCAGGGTTATACGATAATCATAGTCTGTAAAACACTTTTAGTCCAAGCATTATTCACTTTTCGGTCAAATTTAGTAGCATTGCCTCACAAAGCTTAGGCTCAAATGATGTAAAAACTACTGAGCCTAATATCACATATGCAACCCTCCATATAGTTTACTTGTGCTCAGTCAGAGAGTACTCTCACAGCCTGCGCTCAGCAGTACATATAACAACAGAACACAAACTGGATTGTAACAGAGTGATGGTAGAGCATCACTGAGTCGGTGACTTGTTGGAAATTTGTTCGACAGCGGATCAGTAAGTGAAGGGTTCAAATCAAGTTCAAATCCAATGAATGTACGACTGGAATGTTTAACAGGGCATTGTTACAATCAAACCTTCATGACGTAATCCCTCTCTGCCTCATCTAAGCTCTCACTGGCCGCTGATAGATCAGGCTGCAGTTGTACCTTCAGCACCCTGGCGTAACCCCCCTCACCAAACCTAGAGACCACCCTGCAGCGTCTACTACCTGCTCTCAACACACCCAATCAATCGATCAATCAATCAATCAATTAGTGAGTGTCAAACACACAATAACACATTAGATGCTGAGTAAATACTGTCTGTGACTATCATCGTACCAAGCTGTATTAAAGAGAACCTATCATACCAAGCTGTATTAAAGAGAACCTATCATACCAAGCTGCATTAAAGACAACCTATCATACCAAGCTGTACTAAAGAGAACCTATAATACCAAGCTGTATTAAAGAGAACCTATCATACCAAGCTGTATTAAAGAGAACCAATCATACCAAGCTGTATTAAAGAGAACACCTATCATACCAAGCTGTATTAAAGAGAACCTATCATACCCAGCTGTACCGCAGACTTGACGCAGAACTTGGGCAGGGGTAGGTTGAGCTGGTGGTAGCCGGGGTAGGTGTGTAGGGGAGGATCTAATTGCTGGAGGAACCTCTGAATGACGAGCTCATTGAAAGGATTTGTTATGTCTATCAGCACTGACTTGTCCAGCATCGTTGTCTCTCTTCCCCCTTCAGCTTCCTTCTCTTCGTCTGAAGCAGGCATGTAAGACACGTCCCCGACACGCAGTGTCAGAGTTCTGTCAGCGGCTTCCTCCAACAGAGAGGTGTCTGATAGCATTGATACGTCGTCTAGAGCAGCTAGGTCTGGCATCTAATCAATCAATCAATCAATCAATCATGCTGAGAAGTGTCTGACAGCATTGATATGTCGTCTAGAGCAGCTAGGTCTGGCATCTAATCAATCAATCAATCAATCAATCATGCTGAGAGGTGTCTGACAGCATTGATACGTCGTCTAGAGCAGCTAGGTCTGACATCTAATCAATCAATCAATCATGCTGAGAGGTGTCTGACAGCATTGATATGTCGTCTAGAGCAGCTAGGTCTGGCATCTAATCAATCAATCAATCAATCAATCATGCTGAGAAGTGTCTGACAGCATTGATATGTCGTCTAGAGCAGCTAGGTCTGGCATCTAATCAATCAATCAATCAATCAATCATGCTGAGAGGTGTCTGACAGCATTGATACGTCGTCTAGAGCAGCTAGGTCTGACATCTAATCAATCAATCAATCATGCTGAGAGGTGTCTGACAGCATTGATATGTCGTCTAGAGCAGCTAGGTCTGGCATCTAATCAATCAATCAATTAATCAATCAATCAATCATGCTGAGAGGTGTCTGACAGCATTAATACGTCGTCTAAAGCTGCTAGGTCTGGCATCTAATCAATCAATCAATCAATTAATCAATCATGCTGAGAGGTGTCTGACAGCATTAATACATCGTCTAGAGCAGCTAGGTCTGGCATCTAATCGATCAATCAATCAATCATGCTGAGAGGTGTCTGACAGCAAAGATACGTCATCTAGAGCAGCCAGGTCTGGCATCTAATCAATGAATCATGTCGAGAAGTGAGAGATACTAGGTCTGACAAGTAACAACCTAATCACTCAATAAAAGCAATCAAAAATCTTTAACAACAATAACAACTGACTAGTAAATCCCATAGTTAATAAATATTAATCATTAAATATTCCAATTAGGAGATTTAATGGAATCCTTTGTTAACTACGACTAATATGATTGTCATTGAATTTACTAAGGAAACTACATATTAAATAGATACTATTCTCACCACACTTATATCAGGACGCTGCAGCAACGACACACTGCTGACAGCTGCTTGAGACCTGTTCATCACTGCTGCAGAGCTGTGCAGGTGACTGCCTGACAGCAGTGACTCGTTCACACAGCTGCTGTCTACTGCTGCTCTTCCGCCAGCAGCTGTGAATGATCTAGCATTAGCAGCTGCTGCGAATGAACTAGTATCAGCCGCTGTCAGGCTTCTATCAGCTGCTGTGAATGATCTGCCATCAGTTGCTGCGAATGATCTAGCATCAGCAGCTGCCAGGCTTCTATCAGCTGCTGCTGCTGCGAATGATCTAGCATCAGCAGCTGCCAGGCTTCTATCAGCTGCTGTGACTGCTCTAGCATCAGCAGCTGTTTGATCAGCAGAACTGCCTCTATGAACAGAGTAATCAGCAGCTGCAGCAGTGAGAGCATTAGCTGAACAGCTGCTGTTATTGTTTCTGTTTGATGTCGAGCAAGCACCAGGATTCATTTCACTCAAGTCAGCTGAGCTGAAATTAGCTGCAGCGCTTGTGCTAGCATCTCTAGCGGTAGAGCTGGGCTGAGCTGTGTCATGAAATGCACAGTTATCTACAGCACCAGCAGCTAAACAAGTTGCACCTGTCAGTCCTTGACTGGCATTGCTAGTACAGGATTTAACAAGTGCACCGCTGGCTATGCCTCTGCTTGTATAACCAGACGTCTGGCTAGCTTCTACAGCAGCACAGCTAACTCTGTCAGCAGAGTAGTTAACATCAGCAGCTGCTGCAGCAGAGCCAGTACACTCAGCAGCCTGCACGCCTGAGATAGGAGGAGCCTGAAGTGATTGACAAAATGTGTAGTGACTGCGCGAGCCAATCAGGTTAGAGCCTGAGGTGGTTTCCCCTCCGCTACTCTTGCTGCTTCTCGAGTCCTCACTTAACTCATGTAGGGTCCTAGCAATCAATCAATCAATCAGTCAAGCAATCAATCAATCACACACTCAATCAATGAAAGAGAGACTAGATAGGCTGCGGCGTGACTTATAATTGAAATGCAGAATTACACTCATAGCAATTTCTAGACAATTTAAACAACAAACACATAAGACTATCAAAAGAAAATAAATTCTATTTTAAAATACAAAAATCTATCGAATCATATATATAAAATTCTATAATATATATATATATATATATATATATATATATATATATATATATATATATATATATATATATTTAGAGAGAGAGAGCAAAAGAGAGAGAGAGAAGGAGGCAGCACATACGGCAGTCTTGTGTACTCGTAGCCGCTAACAAAACTCTTGTATCTGTTATTCACCAGGGCACGCCTCTGTAGCTGATCAGCCTGCTGAGAGAGTTCTGCGCCTAGCCCAGCAGTGCAGACAGTGTCTACAGACAGATAGCTCTCCTGAGAGTCTGCCTCAGTCACGTCTCTAGCGGGGTTTGAACCCAGGACCTCCTGGTTAGCAGCTCTCAGCAGCGCAGTAAAGTTACGTGTTGAGCTGCACCGCGGGTTAAACGTTATATCATCCTCATCTTCCATGTCAGCTTCCTAAGTTATCAATCAATCAATTACGCAATCAATCCATTAATCAATCAGTCAATCAATCACACCAGCTAAATGTTATATAGTCAATATACAAAGCAGCAGTACAAGTCTTCAGTAGATTCTAATTTCAATGATGGTTGTTGCACACTATAATCACAATTATCAAATACAATTATCTCAAATAAATGACTCGAGTGAATACTGACCTCAAAGTTCTGCCATTGTCGTCTATTTGATCCCTCTATAGGAGAGACATCACCTATGTCTCCACCACCTGTACGCTCACCAGCACTTGTACCTCCACCACACTCTACATCTATTCTGAGCCGCTTGGAGGACTCTTCACCGCTGTCCAGCCGATCTCTGAGAAGTCGAGCCCTTAGGTCTCTCTCTGCTGCACTCAGTGAACCCCCAGCAGCTGCTGCACTCAGTGAACCCCCATCAGCTGCTGCAATCAATGAACTCCCAGCGACTGCTGCACTCAGTGAATCCCCAGCAGCGGCTGCACTCAGTGAACCCCCAGTAGTTGCTGTACTCAGTGAACCCCCAGCAGCTGCTGTGCAAGGTTTAGGAGGAGCTGCGAAGCTAGGCTCATCCTGATACACGTGGAAGGCTGCAGCAGTACCAGTGCCTGCAGCAGCTGAATCAGCTGATCTGTCTACATCAGCTAAGCTTGCTTCATCCTCATACACTTGAAATCCACGAGCAGCTGTGACAGCTGGTTGAGTTAAACCAGCAGTTGCTGTTGCAGATAGATCTGCTGCAGCAGCTGCAGAGCTCTTATTAAAACTTTCCTCATCCTCAAATATCTCAAACACCGAGCGTGGCTTGCTGCACCAATCAATCAATCAATCAATCAACATACTGATCAGTTAGCCTCCGCTTGAGACAGTGGCTCAACTCTATTCCTAACTACCTCGAAGCAAAGTTCCTACACTGGCAGGTAATCCAGCTAGTTGATCACCACCAACAGATCTTAATTACAACAGGGCAATCTTCTACATTACAAGACCCGGCATCAATGAGAGCACAACAAGTGACAAGTAGAGATAACAATAAATTACCACAAAGATAAAGAAGCAAAAT
Source organism: Enchytraeus crypticus (assembly GCA_905160935.1). Taxonomy (NCBI): domain Eukaryota; kingdom Metazoa; phylum Annelida; class Clitellata; order Enchytraeida; family Enchytraeidae; genus Enchytraeus; species Enchytraeus crypticus. The sequence goes on along the minus strand of CAJHZI010000422.1, from coordinate 878,492 downwards.
ATTAATCAATCAATTTCAGATCAGTATGATAAAATGCTTTAATTATACCAGAAGAACTAGTAACTAAAGCATACGAGCTATTTTAAATATTCAACATCTTCATAAGAAGTGTAACCTGGGAGAAACTGCGGCGGCAGGCTTCTGCAATGAATGCCTTTCTGCAACAGTTCATAAATCAATCAATCAATTTACTTATTTATTTATTTGTTTATTGCTTTATTTCAGGCATAATAACCTACACATGAATCATACACATACAACAATGCTACAAAAACCAGAAAAGCTAATATGCTGTGCATAAAACGAGCCTAAGAAAATTACTTATAGAATTAGTCATAAAAACCCACAATAAGCTCAACATCAAAACACTTAACTAGCATATTACTGTTATCCAACAAGCACATTCTAAACTTTAATCTGTAATTAGAAAGGAGAGTATTAAAACTAGGTAATCGGGTTTCTAGCAGCACGACGGTTAAGCTGCTGTAATGTTTATATCGAAAAGTAGTTTAATGCATTTATTATAGCAAGATAGAAACTACTCTATTGAACATAATTCTCTATTGGTATAGTGATGTAAACGTTGAGAGGTGGACTCACCCTTATCATGCTCGGGTGTGCCGGCAAACATGGCTTCAAACGCAGAGTCACCGGCCGGCGAGTGAGGAGGAAGAGCCGGCTGACTGAGCCAATTGTCAGCGTTGAACAACCCAAATATGATGTGCCGCGCCTCCCTCGTGTGGACCGTGGGTGAGGGCTCAGTCATCTGTCCACACAGCACCAGCAAGATACACCATAGTACAATATAGTACACCATAGTACAATATAGTACACCATAGTACAATATAGTACACCATAGTACACAATATAGTACACCATTGTACACAATATAGTACACCATTGTACAATATCACATAATACACTATAACATGCTAAGATACACTATAATACAATATTAAACAGTAAGATATAACATAGTACAATATAATATACAAAAAAATAATGCAATACAATTCAATACAATATAATAAAATATCATATATATTTGACAAAATAGATTGTTCTCATATTAATTATCAGAAGAAATAGATTGTTCTCATACAAAGACAGCATAGAGTGCATCATAACAATTACTTTACACAAATTACTGGAAAAGAAGCAGAGCCACTCACAGAATGATGCTTGGTGAGAGCCTTGGACCTACTGATGAGCGAGGTAGAGGGTGTGGCACTGCTCTCATTAGCTCCGCCCATACTATGCAGAACATGTGCCTCTGATTGGTCATCTCCACAGGTCAGCGCTTGATTGACAGCACGAGGGTCCACAGTGTGTCTCCTCTTGTCAGCTATAGAGAAAGTTTTGAAAGCACCAGGTCTTGTCTCTGTAGCACAGTTGCTGGTGGAGTCATCAGCTGTAGTGAAAGGCTTGAATGCACCAGCTCTTGCCTCTGTAGCACAGGAGCTGGTGGAGTCATCAGCTGTAGTGAAAGGCTTGAATGCATCAGGTCTTGTCTCTGTAGCACAGGAGCTGGTGGAGTCATCAGCTGTAGTGAAAGGCTTGAATGCACCAGGTCTTGTCTCTGTAGCACAGGTGCTGGTGGAGTCATCAGTTGTAGTGAAAGGCTTGAATGCACCAGCTCTGATCTCTGTAGCACAGGTGCTGGTGGAGTCTCTTCCACTGTTCTCACCTACATATCCTCCAGTGTTCACTGAGGTGGCCACAGCTTTGAGCCTACTGGTGCCCAGTGCGACACCCACAGAATCTTGTTCCATGTTCTCTGTTGCTTGTCTGCCTCCATCCACAGCAGCTGCTGCACAGCTGTCAGCAGCAGAGCTAGCGCTGCAGCTGACAGCACTGCTGGAGTCAAAGCTGAGCTGCTTGCTGACACCCAACAGCTCAGCTGAGGGGGTGGATGAGGTAGTATCTACACCGGAGTAAGCTGAGTACGACTCACTGCCCATTGCTTGCTGTTTACACAGCAGCTGCTCTGCTTCAAGCAGCTGACCACCTGCATTCAGCTGCTCTACCCCACTCAATTGCTTCAACTGCTGCTGCTTTAAGAGCATCCTTTGTTTTTCTAACTCCTGTCTCTCTAAGAGCAGCTGCTGCTGCTGCAGCTCTAACTGTTGCCTCTGCTGCTCCAGTCTTTGCTCAGCTAGCCGCTGCTGCTGCAGCTGCTTCCTCTTGTTGAAGTAGCTGAGAGCTCTCAGCTCCTCAAAGCTGTACTCACTCATCCCGGCGTACACCCTGTCCTTGCAGTACATCACTCTCTCCCTCCCCCCCTCCTCTCTCTCTCCTCTCTGCCACGGCAAACTGCTGCTCTGTGCCTTAGACGTGCTACAAACACACATACACAGACACACATACACAGACACACAGACATAGACACATACACAGAGACACATACACAGAGACACACAGACACATAGACAAACACCCACAGGTAGACTCTTTAGTATCATTGACGTCTACTGATATGATATCAATGACATTATCATAACAAGGGACTGATATATCATTAACATTATCATAACAAACGACTGCTGCATCACTAACACTATCATAACAAGTGACTGATATCACTAACAACTGATCTTTCACATAAAATAGCAATAGAACATTAAGTAAAGAAATGAAACAGAAGACAGTATTAACCTCAATACTCCACTTTGTCCTGTCAGCCTCATACTCTCCCTGTCAACAGCACATACACATAATTATATACAGTGAAATGAAAGGCAGCCCTGTCACTAACAATGAGTGACACCTAACTGGGGTTCAAGAGAAGATGATGATAGTGAGGTGATAGGAGGCCCTGCTACTAACATATAATGGTGTAGATAAGGTAAATGGAAGCCCTGTACTAACATGTAATGGTGTAGATAAGGTAAAAGGAAGCCCTGTACTAACATGTAATGGTGTAGATAAGGTAAAAGGAAGCCCTGTACTAACATGTAATGGTGTAGATAAGGTAAAAGGAAGCTATGTCTAACATAGAGTGGTGTAGATTGTGTAAAAGGAAGCTATGTACTAACATAGAGTGATGCAGATCATCCTGTGGGTCCTCGTGTACACTGAACCTGTCCCCAGCACTTGATGATGAGGTGACAGGATGTCTACCACTGAAGCCTCGCTGCTTTATCTTCACAATTCAATCAAACAGAAATTAGTCAACAATAACAAATAAACAGTAGTTAGGATGTAACCCAAAGAGATTTTGGCATAAGATTTTGTTTATATAGGATTATGATTTTCTAATACGATACGTTGACAAAAACATACAGAAAAATAGATTTAAAAACTGGATAAATGACAAATAAAATACACTGACATAAATTTGAGACCGGATAACCGGCCTGATTTAGACAACAACAACAAAGAGTAGAGCTGATAGCCCCAGCACCTTAGCATCGCTCCACCTCGAAGATTTCATCGTGTTTTCTCGTGCCAGCACCTCAGCTACAGGCACCGTGCTGTACTGACCGTGCTGACCAGTCAATGTGCCTCTTTCCACGTCATCTGACTCGCTGTACACTTCAAACCTGCCTCTAACGTTACTGACAGGTGCCGGCTGCTGATTGGTCAGCGCTGTTCTCTGTGGGGCTGTGTGGTGCAGAAATTACACACAACACTTGTGAAAAAACCACCTAAATGAAAAAACTATTCTTACATATGATGGTACTTGGTTAAGCATATTGCCAATTATATGTTCAAATAATATGATGTGAGTGAAACAGGATAGATGAGAGGTGCTAGCAGTGCTGCAGCAGCTAACAGCACTGCAGCAGCAGCTACTAGTGCTGCTGCAGCGCTGCTGTGGCACCGTTAGCTGCAGCACTGCTAGCTGATGTAGCACTGCTAAGTGCTGCTGAAATATTAGCTGCTGCTACACTGCAAGCTGCTATGGCACTGCTATCTGCTGCAGCACTGCTAGCTGCTGTGTTACTGCTAGCTGCTGCTACAATGCCAGTTGCTGCAGTACTGCTAGCTGCCGCACCACTGCTAGCTGCTGCAGCACTGCTAGCTGCTGCAGCACTGCTAGCTGCTGCAGCACTGCTAGCTGCCACAGCACTGCTATCTGCTGCTGCATATTCAGCATTGTTGTGTGCAAGACAGAGGAGAAAACAAATGAGATGTATATGATATTAATACAACAAGTAATCTAGACTCCAGCAGACCCTGTGTGTTGAGTACATACCTGCCGAGACTCTAGCAGCTGATGCCCTATTAACAGGCACCGTGCCACCTCTAGTCTTGAGCAGACCCAGTGTTGTTCTCTGTGCCTCTTCCTCTACACCCAGCAGCTGTGAGCCAGCAGCTGTCTCAGCTGAACCAGCTGCTGCAGCAGCCGCAGCGTGTACCACTCTAGCCTGAAACTCTCTGTGTCAACAGCAACAACTTTATACGTCATCTCACCAGCTGTGGAACAGTCTCATCTAACTACAAGTCTTCATAATTACATCAGTTCTAAACTCTCCCTCATTCTAAATACTGCAATGTAATGTAAACAACATAATAACACTTTAAAAAGAACATCTAAACGCGCATTTTTAAATTCCTTAATTTTGCACCATCCTCCCCTGTGAATTCTGTGCTATGTTCTATTTTAAATCTCTCAGATTTCAGTAAGTTAACGGCATTTAAATGTGATATAGTTTAGGTTTTGTGATCCTTGCTATTACGTGTATTCTATTGAATGCTGTTTGCTACACTGTTTGCAATCATTGTAAAGTATATTGAAGCATTTGCATGATATGTTCTACTAAACATTAGTCAAGTACTCTTAGACGTCACAAATCACAACATTCACGTTAGAACACATGTTTCAACTTGATAACGATTTAAAAATACTTCAAATATTCTCGCGGACTGATATGGACAATTTAAGAGTGTGGAGACATCTAGGGCTAAGGATACTACACAGTGGTAGACATCTAGGGCTATGTGCATACTACACAGTGGTGCCAATAAATTAATTGTTTATTTAAATTAATAAAATAATATAATAATTACAATCGATAGTAAGTGTAGAGTATTATATATAGTGTAGTGATGGTAACATAGATATATAAGTGTAGTGTTCTCCTGACCCTAGTTGAATGAGATTTACTGGAAGATGATGATGATGATTAAGTGTAGAGTATTATATATAGTGTAGTGATGGTAACATAGATATATCAGTCCTGACCCAAGTTAAACTGGGAACTACTGGAAGATGATGATGATTAAGTGTAGAGTTGGCACCTGTGTCTCTTGATGAGGAAGTCAGGATCCTGAGTCCTGAGTGCAATGCCACGCTGATACACCGCGTCAGCCTTCGTAGTGTTGCCAAGCGTCTCCAGAGTGTACGCCCAGGCGATGTAGAACTCTGCAACCAGCTCACCTATCTTCTGATCATACATGTACGCGTAGATCTCCAGCGCCTCCGTCGAGTGATTAGCCTGCCATCATACGATACGTTACAATACATTACAAAACAATACAATATATACAATTCATTACACTATAGTACATTGAGATTCATTACAAAATAATACAATACAATTCATGACAAAATAATACACTACGATTCTTTACAAAGTAATACAAATGATTTAATTACTCAATAATACAACAATATATCCCTTTTCCTAAATAGATGAATGTGATAAAATTAGAAGATATAGTTTATTTAAAGAAACATATAGATAGACAGATGGAGAGAGAGAGAGAGATACTGACATATTTAGCCCAGAGTCTGATGTAACGAGGGTCGTTTCTGTATCTCTCATCGTTGTTGAAAGTAACAACGGACTTCTGCAGCAGAGTCAGCGTCTCTGCACCGACCTTAGTGTAGTGCTGTTCAGACCACTTGATGTACCTACAAGTAGACAACAGATAGGTGAGGGTTGTAGTGGGAGATGAGAGAGAGGGGATAGAGAGAGAAAGATTTGTATTAGTAGAACTTTAACATAAATATTATTTAAAGCTGTAAAACAGTAAAACGAAACAGCTATCTAGCTGCTCACCTACAATAAGTCTGTGCAAAGTCTGCATGTGAAATAATACAGAGGTTAAATATATTAATTCACTTATTAATTTATTCACTAACAATCTACCGCAGCTAAAAGACTCTCTACAGCAGGCTGGAGCCAGTGGCGATGTCGGTATGATACTCGACCACAGATTACGGATGTGCGGTGTTCAACTCCTGGGCTTTCCCGTCACTGACATCGCTTTCGAGTGTGGAAACTGACGTTAACATTAGTTTTACCTACTCTGCATAATCTCTCTACATAATCTGAACAACATTAAAGAACGGAGTGAAAGTTTCTAGTAAACCTAATCCAGACATCAAGAGGATCTGACCCACTGTACGTCCTCAGCTCTACCTCAAAACTCCTGCACAGGTCAACAGGCAAATATCAACAAATGTGTGCAAATATCAATACGAGTAGTACACAAATAGGCAAAGACAGGCTTGATCAATGCCTGCTGAATATGCATGCATGTAGTGGTCAATGAAATCTTTGAATCAAAATCAAACTGTATATATCAAGTTGCAGTTTATCTCTATACAAATACATAATATTCACTTTAAGTAAAACTCTCAAAACTTTGGAAGATTTAGGAACTTGTGTATTACCAAGCTTCATGGATTTAATTTTCATCAACTGGACAAAGTAAAACATCTCTCACTAGATAATAGAGAATAGGGATGCAGCCTTCTATCACTTGATCTTCACAGGCTCTTCATACAGACCTGAGCAATTCCACTGAGTCTAGGCAGTAGAGACTTTTTTGTTTCTATTTGTAAACGATGATATGACAAACACGTAAACCTCCCTTCAAATACTTCCTTATCGTTTCATTGGTCTCCTAATTACTGGATTTATTGGACTATTTTTTCCAAATGAAAAGGTATTCATGATAGTGTTGGACAGGTGTTGCCATTTAACACTGTAGCATCTACATGTAATTGTTGTTTTTATTATTGATGGTATATAGATTTCTTATGTTGTGCCAGAACACTGACTAGACACCAGCTTATAATTGCGCTTGTTGTAAGAGACAACAAAGCAAAAAACGAGGAAGACAACTTGATATCACCTCATACTCATTTTCGACAAGCAATAGGCAAAAAATGTAAGGATAAGGCATAGCCTTTGTGAAACGATTAACTTGTTGATCTATCAAATGCTCTTTATTGAGTAAAAGAGCAGACTGAGTATGAATATGTACCATGGACCTGCTATATGTCAGAAGAGTAGAGAGAGAGCAAAGTAACAATTAAAAGCATATCGCAAAATTCCATAGAATAAAACATACATTTCATTTCCATTAATAATCCTAAATTAATTCCTTCCATCAGTGCCCACATCGTTACTTGAAGGAATTGATGTTACACCAGGACAATAATTATTAATATACAATGTACAGTCAACAATAAAAGGGTAGCACTCACTCCTTCTGATTTCGCAGATCAGCGTGGCTTGAAGACAAAGCGGCGGAGAGTTCAGAAAACTGGCGACCTTGACGCAGTGGTTGAACATTTTCTTTACATAATTCCCATTCATCATCAGCCATCTCTTCTAATAGGACAACGCTATCAACCTCTCGCTTAAAATAATGGAAACTAGTGATATATTCCTTATGAAGTTTTACAGGTTTCAGAAAACCTACGAATTGTGTATCGTCCAACTGTCAGGTCTCAATATCTAGTAAAATAGTAAAAAGTAAACAAAGACAGTCCCGGTGAGTCACTTCTGTGCTTGTACTGAATTCTCTACCTAGACATAGTCATTCAGAACCTTTATTTTTACATTTTCTATTAGTATTTTGATTATGTACAATTCATCTTCATCTAAAAACTGCTTTAAATCATCTATTAATAGCTTTCTATTTATGCAGTCAAAAGCCTTACATCTAGTTCTAAGTAGTATACTAATGTTAACATTTTGTTGGTTTATAGATTTTTCTATAAATAATTTCAAAGAGCATACGTTTTCTGTAGTGCTTCCTCCTCTTCTATATGCCGCCTGACTTAATGGAATTTGATTATCTATTTTATCATATATTCTAATAAACATTATGATGCACAAAATTTTTCTTAAAGTATATAGAAGGATGGGCATAAGGTTTTCTGCTTTTCTTTGGTTTTTCCAGGTTTTTGTATAGGTATTAATAGTCCCTCTGTTACTTGTTCTAACTGTTCATTTCCTTCGGCTAGCCTATTAAACTTTTCTGCTATTATTTTAAACACCACATAAGGACAATGCCTTAATTCATCAGCGTTTATGCCATCTGCATCACTTTTATTGTGTTTTTTTTAATTTATTAATTGATCTTTCAACTTCACCCTCCCTAAATGGAATTTTCATTGTCTAGGCTCTATTCCATTTATTGTGTCTACATTGTTTCTATTAAACATGTTTTTAAAATAATCTGTTATAATTTCAGTTACTTCATCTTTGCTAACTATTAATTGCCCATTCTTTTGTATGAATATTTTATCCTTAGGTTTACTTTTATCGATATTCTTCATTACTAGAAGCAATTTGTTTGATTCATTTTTGTTTTATTTAGTTCTTCTATTTGTTGTATTTCTCTGGTTTGGAAATCATTTTTAGAATATCTTTTACTTCTTTAATGACATTATTTCTTTCTTTGTTTAATATTTTCTTAATTTCTACATTTGTTTCCAATTTTATTATACCTCTGATATCTCCTTGCTTTCTGGAAAGTCTAATTACTTCGTTATTATTTACAGAATTCCAGTAAATTGTTTTTTGATTAAAAATCATCAAAATTCAAAAAAGACCGGCATTACAAGTTGTTTACAATAAAAACCAAGTCAGTGGTACCATGCTTAACAATCTCAAAATTTCGATATACTAGTTTTCAACATTTACTAAACAGGTAGTCATGAACAAAGCTATCAGGGCTGGAATTGTTACATTTTTCAAGAAGGAAGGTTGATGAAGGCTGAAGGCCGGCAAGTGTGTGTATCAGGACTTTGTCATAAGGGTATGGTTGGGGGTTAACATCATATGGTTAAAACTGATAGGCTAAAACCAAAGGTCTTTAAAATAAGTAGATATTGCATGACTGTTGTTTCAGATATACCTTTTTTGTAACAAGAGCGACTTGATTTTCAGCATACTCCAATTAATAGTGAGGGTAAACAAAGCCCCGTTGTCATATGTGTATTTAATAGTAATTTCTATAATTTTAGATTTGTTTCATGATATTCGGCTTCCAAACGGTTTTAAGATGATGTATTGTTGCACGTTTGTGTATACAAATTCTAGAAATCCGGAAACTAAAGAACGGGGAATATCCTTTCAGAGATTTGAAATAGAATTTGTTTGCATTTTTGAATTATAAAAATATATATCCAATTAACAGGAATTCGTTTTAAATAATTCTTTGTTATGACGATATATTGGATGAATGTGACGATATTGTACAGAGAAAGTAGATGTGTACAGAGAAAAGTAGAAGAGGGGAATATGGTTTAACGTCTGTCTCGGAAGACGACGACGATGTCGCTGGGGTAACTAACGGTAGATGTCTGGTACGGGTGATCTGCTGTCATTAAGCCAGATAGGCCGCTGATAATGTGAAAGACGTGAAAGCAACACACTTGGCGCGAGAGAATGACGCGAGAGAAAAGTTATTATTCCATTGTTATTTTATTTTGATACTTCACAATTAATCTATAATAAGTTACATGACTAATAAAAAATAACACACATTATAGTGAAATGATCAACTATGTTGATATCTATCACTTTTAATACCACATGTTATATCCGTTAGGCAATTTATACCATTTTCCGAGTAGCCAGTCCAGTGAATGTCCGAGATTTTACTATCAGATAAGCGCGGCCGGGATTCGAACCCACGAGAGTTCAATTCACCTCGGGATCTGTCATTTAAAACTTCATGACGTTATCTACACCCTTAACCATTGCGTTATTGAGACATTCAAAAAAAACTATAAAGCAATTACGCGCTGATAGTTAGTTTCTGCCTTAAGACCGAAGGCTTCGCCTTCAAGCGGCCACAAACTACAACGAACTATTCCATTGCTTTAATAGTACAAGTGCCCTCCAGGCTAAGTCTGCTATATGCTTATATAGGAACATTCTGCATCATCCGACATACAGCAACCAATAGCAATGCTGCAACCTTACAATATAACTAATACTAGGAATCATGCGATAGTTAAAGCCAATAGCAAGAGTGTTCAAACATCACCTCATACATTACACAACTACGCATTTTCCAGTCCAGAAAGTATGCAGTGTTCTAAACAACTTGATAAACTTACAACACTACATGCTAATCCAATATATTCCACATTCCTTACACTCCCACAATATATGTACTACTAAAGTGTTTAATTATCGTTCAAAAGCTTTGCAAATGTTCAAAAACTTCATAATTTTATGCTTTTAAATAACGATCAGCTGATATTGTTTACCTCTGGCTAGCAAAATTAGTTGTTGGCATCACTGCAATTCTTGAACTCAATGTTTACAATGGTTTAGATTCCCTTTGACACTTCTACGATTTTTCTTTATTCTATCGCTAAAACTTAGTCAGGACTCAAGAGTGTCACATACCTGCCATGGGTAGGGGGTTCGAACTCGACCATCCTCGCAAACCCATCCCTGCTTGTATTACAGCTAGCACTGTTATTGATTGTGTTAGTCTGTTAGTTACTGTTGATGTTGTTTTTGTCCTCAACCATACTTTGGACTGAATTTCTGGATTTTGGAATTTGCACCGTTTTTGGACCTTCTTTTTGCTCGTCGGCTTGATTTTGTCTCAGTAGTGCTCGATGTTGTCACTGATGACTGTAGCACTCTAATTGTTGTTATTATTAATTGTTGTTATTTTTGTTGTTGTAGTTACCATCAAATAACAAATAAAAGAAGGATTAAATTCCAGCTTTTTAATTTGTTTACATTCAGTGAATTGTCATGGAAACAAATTTGTATATTAGTGTATCTTAACTAATAACTGAACACTTCAAAGATATATTTTACAACCAAATTACAGAAATATTAACTGAAATTAAACCTGAAAAAATGAAGACACTTTTCCCTACAGATGAAATAAAAAATGCTGTTAGGAAATTTAAAACAAATAAAAGCCCAGGATCTGATGAAATCACAGCAGAAGAACTAAAAAACTGTCCTGAAAAAATTTACAATGAAATTGCAAAAATATTCAATAATAATAACAACAATTATAACAACAATTAGAGTGCTACTGTCGTCAATGACAACATCGAGCAATATTGAGACAAAATCAAGCCGGCGAGAAAAAAGAAGGTCCAAAACGGTGCAAATTCCAAAATCCAGATAATCAGTCCAAAGTGAAGGGAATTAAAGAAAAGGAGGTTTAGGCGCAGGTCGCTGCTCATGGACACTGGATGGAAAAGAGAGATGGAAAAGATAGGTCTTCAACTGCCTTGGGAACTTATCATAAGAAAGCAAAGGCCGATGTGCTTCAAATGAAGAATTACGAAGATTAGATGGAAGAGAATTCCAGATTTGAGGTGCAGCAATCTGGAAAGAACGATTAGATAGCTTAGAGCGTGAAGGTAAGCCAGGTCTCACAAGAGTAATTAATTTAGAAGACCGAGTAACAGCAGGCTGCATCACTTTAATCAAGTGAGACATACAAGTTTGTCCAGGGATGGTGATGGACTTATAGGTTAACGAAGCAGTTTTATTAATGATTCGCTCTTTAATCTTTAGCCAGTGCAAAGACTTTAAAATGGGCGTAACATACGAGTACTTGGAACTACAAAATTTGCTTGCGCAAGAAAATTCTGAACAAACTGCAATCGATCAATCTCACAGCCAGGGAGATTTAAAGACAGGGAATTGCAGTAGTCCAATTTCGATTGCTCAATGGCAGCACCAATTGTAGCAGCTGTCTCAAGTGACAAATATTGACGTATTCGACGAAGATCTCGGATATGAAAGAAACATGCTTGTGAAGTTTTAGTAATGTGTTTGTTGAAGGTTAGGTGTTTATCAAGGATAACACCGAGATTTCTCACAGAAGAAACAGGTGTTATTGTAATATCCGAAGATAACGAAAGAGTTTTCCCATTCAGCTTCAGAAGCTGTTGAGGTGTCCCAACCAACAAGAATTCAGTCTTAGATGGATTAAATGCCAAAAAATTAGTAGACATCCAAGAGGATATAGACTGAAAACTTTGTTACAGGAGGGTTTCAGCATCAGAGTAGGAGTAAGGGGTGAAACAAGTGTACATTTGAGTGTCATCAGCATATAGTTCATGATCAATAGAATGAGAAGAGATCAGTGAGCTTAAGGGTGTTGTATATAGGTTGATGGGGATAGGACCAAGAACGGAGGAGCCTTGAGGCACACCAAACTTTAAGTGGGAAGGTGAAGAGATGTACTCCATCACTTTCACACTAAAAGAACGATCTGTCAGATAGGAGGAAAATCAATCAAGAACAATTCCCCAAATACCAAACCAGGAAGAAAGGCGTTCCAGAAGAATATTGTGATCAATGGTGTCAAAAGCGGCCGAAACATCAAGCATACTTAATCCAGTTAAGCGTTGTGTGCACATGGCATTAACAATAGAATTGCACACAGATAGAAGCACCGTTTCAGTTGAACGATGCTTAGTATAAGCAGCTTGATGCTTATTAAATAGATCATTGTAAGAGAGACGAGTTGAAACCCTCTGGAGAACAATTCTTTGAGTGAATTTAGATATATATGACAGATTAGATATAGGCCTGTAATTAGACAATGATTCCTTATCCAGTGTGGGCTTTTTAAGCAATGGAGTAATAACTGCATGCTTAAAAGCGCAAGGAAATATGCCAGTGGAGAGAGAGAGGTTAACAATCAATGTTAATACAGGAGCAAGTATATGAATACACTTCTTTAAAAGAGAGGTTGGGATAGGGTCTAAGTCACAATGTTTGACTGGAGAGTCTAAAACTAATTTAGTAATCTCTTCAATTGTAACTGGAGTGAAATTAGCAAGCTCATCCTTGGAATGAATCTCTACTGGAGTATGAGGAGTAGAGTTAGGAGCTGGAGAGATGGATGCTCTAAGATTGCTTATCTTCTCACTAAATTAACTGGAAAATTGTTCAGGAAGTGACTCAACAGGAGTAGAGGGAAGAGGAGAAATAGATCTATGTAAAAGATCATTAACAGTTTTCCATAATCTTTTGACATTCACAGCCTTACTGACCAAAGAGGAGTAGTACTCTTTCTTAGCGTTAGCAATAGCAGTACGATAAATTTTGTGTTGCAAATTAGAAACAGTTTTCCAAAGATCTGAATGGGTGTGATGCCACTTTCTTTCAGCTCTACAGCATGCAGCCTTTAGCTTTCTCAGATCCGAGGTATACCAAGGGTTAGATTTCTTAAGCTTCTTGGTAGTTAGAGGTGCCTGCTTTTCAAGTAGAGATGAAAGAATAGTGTTATACTGTTTTACTAATTCATCAAGATCATGCAGGAGACTTGATCAAAGTCGAGTTTTCAAGATCAGAACAAAAGAGCTCAATAAAATGGCTGAAACAGGAAAATATCCAGAAGAGATTAAACTAGGAATATTAATACCCCTACAAAAATCAGGAAAAGTAAAGGGCATATGCAGCAATTTAAGACCCATAATTTTATTAAATCTTATCAGAAAGATACTGTCAATTGTAATGATAAATAGAATATACAATAAAATTGACAAAACCAGTCACTCAAGCCGCCTACAGACCAGGCAGAAGTACCACGGAACACGTCCTAACATTAAAACTTCTTATCGAAAAAGCAATAACAAACAAAAATTCAGAAATAGAAATCATGCTTCTAGACATGAGTAAGGCGTTTGATACTGTCAATAGAAATTTTATTAGAGGATTTAAGTAAAATAATTGATCATGTCGAACTGCATATAATAAAACTTATCATTGATGATGTAATTTTAAGAGTTAAAAATGGAGATGTAACTGGAAATGAGTTTGAAACTAATATTGGAATACCACAAGGAGATTGCTTAAGCCCGGTACTTTTCATTACCTTGCAATAGCTTAAACAAACATGAGAATCAAATTCAAATAGCAAACCAAATTGAAGAGCACTCATACTCCAAAGAAAATATACCATATGAAGTAATTCCTAATCATATTATAGAACATAACTATAGCATAAAGCGAGAAATGGGTATAAATATTGATCAGCAGTTTGCAGATGATATTGCATATGTAAGCACATGCAAAATTATAACAGACAAAATTCAAAAGGAAGTCAATGATAAACTGAATAAGAGAGATTTAAAACTAAACACAGATAAAACAGAAAAATGTACCATTGGATACAAAAATGATCAGGAATGTAAGAAATGCAAATATTTAGGTCCTTACTTGGATACTGAAAGAGACATGATCCATAGAAAGCAATTGTGTATGGCTATTTTTAATAAATACAAGATGAGACTAACAAATAGCAAAATAACATTGAAAACAAGAATAATTATATTCAATGCTTATATTACACCAGTTTGCTTATATAATAGTGAGCTATGGACATTAACTTCAAAACAGGAACACGAAATTGACATATTTCATAGAAGTCTATTAAGAAAAATACTTAAAATATACTACCCTCACATTATAAGCAACGATAACTTATACATCAGAACAAATGAAAAAAATGGAGTCTTGCAATTAAACACGAAGACTAAAATGGATAGGTCACTTACTTAGGTTACCGAACAATGCACCTGTAAAACTTGCTTTAAATGAGAATAAAAACAAAACAAAGAGGTTGTCAAAATAACAAACATGGATCAAATTAGTAAATAAAGATCTCAAAGATGTAAATCAGAATTTGAACATATTAGATGAGAGCATCTGTGATCTGGCTGAGGATAGAGCGAAGTGGAGTCAATTAACCTTGAAGCCTACTGCAGGATCCAAATAGGACGTAACGCAGTCTCAGTAGTTGTAGTAGTAGTAGTAGTATATTAGTGTATGTGAAATATTATTATTTTAAGATTTATTAGGAATAAAATACTTTAACAATCAGAATTTTTGAGTGTATTGTAAATTATTTCTGATATTTTAATAATTCTACAGTATATGTAGAAATTTTCGCATCAAATAATTTCCTAAAATATAACTCGTACAGATCCACTCTCCTCTCTCTCTCTCTCTCTCTCTCTCTCTCTCTTTCTCTCTCTCTCTCTCTATCTCTCAACCTCTCTTTTTCTGTGCTGTTTTATTAATCCACTGAGTTTTCGTGTCCAGGTCTCAATACGATATAATATTCCACTTGCAATTAATCATTAATTGACAAATATTGGTATTGATTTTGTGCAGTTTAGCATTCTTCGTTTAATTTTTCTTTGATATTCGTGTCTCATATTTCATACTCATCGATTTTGTCATTGATATTAATGGTACCGGTGGAAAAATCAGTCTCTCATCTTAGTACTGACCTAGCGGAATAAGTTTATAAGTTAAATTTTGGTAACAATATATTAGGTGCAGAAATCAGCCACATTGTCTAACTATAGTCTTCCATTGTTCTACTGTATCACTTATATTGCGTAATGATAAGATTCATACTATTCATTGTATATATACTTTCCAGAGGTTGCCAGAATGATGTCGGAATGTGAGATAGAGCGACTGGAAGAGCTGAAGAATGCAGCACAGAACTACTACAGTGCGTGTGGGGCGGGAGATGGAGTGATACAGAGAGTAGAACAAATACTCAACTACACTTTCTACAAGCAACCGTCTGATATCTATGGATATCTTGTAAGCTGTCCAAAAATAAACCATAATATGCAATATTTATTTGGCTGACTGACTACCAGTGCGTAGCTTCCACTATCAGTGCACAGCCCTGAAAGACAGCAACAGTTTCTCAATTTCTTAACTGAATTCAAACCAGATGATTAGAAGAAACAGCAATAGTCAGTGAATTTTCAACCTCTTCAGTGACCTTCAAGTCCAAGCGAAGTTCAATACTGGAAATAAATAGCTAACTTGTACTTCAAACTCATATTTTTATTTGTCAGCTGAAATTTTGCACTTTAAGTTCCATAGTATAGGAGTAATTTCAAAGATGAAGGAAATTTATTTATAGGTTTAATAAAAGCTGTACTCCACATCTATAAGATCAAGTCCAAGACAAAGTTATTGTAGAGCTGATCCCAGCTCATGAGCTGCACAACAATTTACTCTAATGAACTACAGTGCTACAACTCCTACAATAATAATAATGATAATAACCTCGGACAATTTCTATAGCGGTGTCATGGCCAGTGTCTGGTCTTCGAGACCGCTGTACACTTTTCTGGCAGGATACTATTAATCCTTTCCATGGTTAATCATAGCTTTACTATTAGATCTTCTTTAATAATTTTATGCTAAACTGATTGATTCATCGTTTTCTCTAATAGGTTAGCCTGTGCATTTATTATGTATGTTGCAGTCGACATACTTTGAGCAATACAGTTCTCCAGCCAGCATTGCTAGGGTTTGTCTGCTCATTCTAATGTTCTTAATGTTAAACTGCTGATACTGTTAATCCAGTTTAAATGTGTTTTAAAATAATCAGTTATATATCATTTTCAAGGTCTGTGATCGGTCTTCAAGACTGCTTTGCATGTCTCTCGTACATCATACTGTTTCCTTGTTGTTAGATTCAACCATTATACGATGACTCTATCCAGCTAGGTAACGTGGGATGATTACAGGTTTTCATTGGTGTATTTTAGCATACTGAATTAAACTTTGAAAAACATCTTTATGCATTTTGTCTGATGGTAGAAGACGAATTATAGATAGCATATGACTTACTACAGCTTTAAATCATTTAGGATCATTTTCATTATATTGAATTATACTACTTATAGTAGTGGGATATGTAAGACACAGCGGGTGGTATAATACATAGTATTTTATTATATTGCAGATAGTCGTGGAGGAGGTAACTGACATGAGAGGACTTCCCACAGTTCAAGCCGATGTCTATTGTCTGCATAAGAATGACATCAGGGTTAGATCACTAAATGACTCTGATAACAGAGGTGTAACATCAGGGTTAGATCACTAAATGACTCTGATAGCAGAGTTGT
Source organism: Enchytraeus crypticus (assembly GCA_905160935.1). Taxonomy (NCBI): domain Eukaryota; kingdom Metazoa; phylum Annelida; class Clitellata; order Enchytraeida; family Enchytraeidae; genus Enchytraeus; species Enchytraeus crypticus. The sequence goes on along the minus strand of CAJHZI010000422.1, from coordinate 861,355 downwards.
AACATCAGGGTTAGATCACTAAATGACTGTGAAAATGGAGGTGTAACATCAGGGTTAGATCACTAAATGACTCTGATAACAGAGGTGTAACATCAGGGTTAGATCACTAAATGACTGAGAAAATGGAGGTGTGACATCAGGGTTAGATCACTAAATGACTGTGAAAATGGAGGTGTGACATCAGGGTTACATCACTAAATGACTCTGGTAGTGGACGAGTGGCAAAAAGCTGGTAAAGCTAAGGTTAACGTCAGTTTCCTCACTTGAAAGCGATGTCATTGATGGGCGAGCCCAGGATTTGAACCCTGCACATACTGATCCACGGTCGAGTATCTTACCAACATCGTCCTTGGCTCCAGCCAAAGCCAAAGTCTGCCAATGCTGTAATATGTTATTGGATTTTAATCATTTTATGCCAATCAAAAGTTTAAATACTAGCCCCACCTCTACTGGTTCATACCAACTCTTAAACACTAGCCCTACCTGTACTGGTTGTATTGTTGTACACACTGTTGTACACTGTTGTACAGCTAGGAGGCAGTACTGCAGCAGTGTACACACGTGACTATGAGCTTAAGCTGTACACACTGTTGTACAGCTAGGAGGCAGTGCTGTAGTAGTATATATACACGTGATTATGAGCTTAAGCTGTGAGTTGTGGCGTGCTCCTGTAATCCAGCTACTTAGAGGCTTAGGTTTACACTGTTGTACAACAGTGTAACCCTAATACTAAACAGTGTACAACAGTTCACACTGTTGTACACTGTTGTACAGCTAGGAGGCAGTGCTGTAGCTGTGTACACACGTGACTATGAGCTTAAGCTGGCAGCAGGGCAGAACAGAGATGAGATGGTGAGAGAGAGGCAGGGACAAGTGGAGGAAGCGAGGAGACTGATTGATGCTTTCTCTCTGGAGGTGTTAAGAGGTGTGATACTGACTGAGCAGTGTCGTGTCGATCAGTTGATCACGTATGTCCTCGCTCTCATTCTCTCTCTACCCTCTCTCTCCTTCTATCTCTCTCTCTCTCTCTCGAAGTGGTGATAGGTGTGTGTAAAGAGCAGCATTAGTGACCTTCTCATAGCGCTCACTGAGCGGTTTGAATCACTGAGCAGTTTGAATCACTGAGCGGTTTGACTCACGGAGTGGTTTGACTCACTGATTGACTTGACTCACTGAGCGGTTTGACTCACTGGGTGATTTGACTCACGCAGTGGATTCACTCACTGAGTGGTTTGACTCACTGAGTGGTTCGACTCACTGAGCGGTTTGACTCACTGAGTGGTTTGACTCGCTGAGCAGTTTGATTCACTGAGCGGTTCGACTCACTGAGTGGTTAGCTCACACATTGGCTCTTCAGTTGACAACAGGTTCATAACACCACAACGGCATTGTCTGACCTTCATACGACATTTATTTTCTGAGATAGCTTTTCATTGTCTACTTCCTCTCTAATTGTTATGACCATCTTAATTGCTCAGATTCTCTGTATTACAATCGTCCTGTTGTTGTTGTTGTTATATCACAGGGATTTCTTCACACGGCTGCAGACTGATGCTGAGCTAGAGGCTCAGGCAGCAGCTGAGAGAGCAGCTGCTGAAGCTTCTGCGGCTGCTGCTGCAGCAGCTGCTGTGGACGGGAGTGGGGAGGATAAATCTGGAGAAAGAGGGGGTTCTGGAAAGAGCAAGAAATCTGGAAAACAAGAAGAAAAGCTAAAGAAAAAGAAGAAGGAAGAAGCTGGTGAAACTTCACCTAAAGTTGAAAAGAAACCTAAGTGAGTATTCTGTTTGCTTGTTAGCCAGTATACTAAAAATTAATTAATTGAGCTGCTAGACTACATGTACTCTTTATTAATTGATTAATAAGCTGGACTACAATGTGCCGTTAATTTATTAATTGATCAGCTAGACTACAATGTACCGTTAATTAGGTACTTGATCGGCTAAATTAAAATGTACTGTTAATTTATTAAATAGATGGGCTGGACTACAATGTCATCATGGATGTTTTTTCAGAGGTCGAGCCGGTAGCCTCTCAGCTGCTGGTAAAGCTAAGCTGCTGGACATACAGCAGTTTGTATCTGAGCAGCCGTTTGAGAGTTTCTACCCGGGCAGCCTAGCTGTGTCAGCTGTGTCACAAGCTGTATGTAGAGCTGCTGCAGCTGCTGCTAACACACCGCTCTATCAGTACATCAGTCAGCTGATGAATCAACAGCAGGTCTGTTCATAATCAATTAATCAATCAGTAATTTCGCTTATTTATTTTATTCATTGAACAGTTTTCAACTCAATCATGGTCTCAATGAAATTTAACAACAATAAAACCTTAAGTATTTCAGTCAATAGTAAGTAGTAGATGTAGTAAATGTAACAGTACTTAAACACTCGAATTTTACATTGATTGATTGATTATTGATTGACAGAGTAGTATAGTTGAGTACCGCATGCCTGTGCCCATATTTACACTTATGGGAGATGGGAGGAGAACAGGAAGGGGTAAACTGAAAGCTGCTAAAGAATTTCTACTCATTCCCTCTCCACATGTCTCAATCACTGAGGTAGTTTTCCATTGTCTTTACTCCAGTTTTCACTGAATAACTTAATAACTGAAGTTTGAACTATTCGCTGTGGACGAGGAAAGCTGCCGCTAGCCCTAGACACCTGTGGATACCTCTAGATATCTGTAGATATCTATCTAGATACCTCTATATACCTCTAGATACCTCTAAATACCTCTATATACCTCTAGATATCTGTAGATATCTATCTAGATACCTCTATATACCTCTAAATACCTCTATATACCTCTAGATACCTCTAGATATCTGTAGATATCTATCTAGATACCTCTATATACCTCTAGATACCTATAGATATCTCTAGATATCTCTAGATATCTCTAGATATCTCTAGATATCTCTAGATATCTCTAGATATCTATCAAGATACTTCTATATTCCTCTAGGTACCTCTAGATATCTCTAGATATCTCTAGATATCTATCAAGATACTTCTGTATTCCTCTAGGTACCTCTAGATATCTCTAGATATCTCTAGATATCTCTAGATATCTATCTAGATACCTCTATATATCTCTAGATACCTCTAGATATCTCTAGATACCTCTATATATCTCTAGATACCTCTAGATATCTCTAGATATCTCTAGATATCTCTAGATATCTCTAGATATCTATCTAGATACCTCTATATACCTCTAGATACCTCTAGATATATCTAGATATCTTTCTAGATACCTCTATTTACCTCTAAATACCTCTAGATATCTCTAGATATCTCTAGATATCTATCTAGATACCTCTATGATACCTGTAGCTCTGAGCTTTACTTGACATAGCAGTAGTTAAATGATGCAGTGCTGCCATGTTGTTATATGCTGCAGTGCTGCCATGTTGTTGTATGCTGCAGTGCTGCCATGTTGTTATATGCTGCAGTGCTGCCATGTTGTTATATGCTGCACTGCTGCCATGTTGCTATATGCTGCAGTGCTGCCATGTTGTCAGTGAATTCTATCAACCTCTCCTCTTATTTGAAAACTGATGTTAAATTTTTGTGTTGTTGTTGCAGACTAGAGGTGTTAAATGTTCCTGTTGTTGTGGCTGTTGTTGTTGTGGTTGTTGTTGTTTTTGTTACTCCAACTTTTAAGATGCTAAAGTTCGTGTTGCTGTTGTTGCAGGCTGAATATAATTAAAAGCTCGTGTTGTTGTTGTTGTTGTTGTAGGCTGTATATAGTTAAATGTTGTTGTTGTTGCAGGCTGTATATAGTTAAATTTTGTTGTTGTTGCAGGCTGTGCGGGTTGTACACAGAGTGTACGATTACTGCTCCAGTGAGCTCATCAAACGTAATATACATGTGAGTGTGCTGTGTGCAAATAAATCAGTTAATAAATTAATCAGTTAAACAGTTAGTTGATCTATCAATGAATCATTCTAGCAAGCAACTAATTTATTAACGAAGGGAGCTATCCATTAATTAATTTTTACATTTACACATAAGAACTAAATAAAGTACTCGGACTTTATAAGTAACTATTTATATATAATACGTAATCTATGTTTTTATGTCAAATTAATAAAGCTATTTCTTTTCTTAAACTTGAATGTTTATCTTCATTCAATTAGCTATTTACTTAGGCTTGTTTAATTGATATATAAATCAAACTGGATACATATTGCATAGTTCTTCATTTTCAAAACAAATAATATTGTGGAATTAAAATTGCTTAATTTAATTTAACTTTAATTTAACAACCAATGAGGAGTTGTAATCTAATTGCTGTGTGCGGACAGGGGACCAATGAGAAGTTGTAATCTAATTGCTGTGTGCGGACAGGAGACCAATGAGAAGTTGTAATCTAATTGCTGTCTGCTGAGAGGCGACCAATGAGGAGCTATTATCTAATTGCTGTCTGCTGAGAGGCGAATGAGGAGCTATTATCTAATTGCTGTATTGCTGATAGCTGACCAATGAGGAGCTGTAACTAATTACTGTGTGCTAACAGACTACCAATGAGGAGTTGGAATCTAATTACTGTGTGCTGACTGGCGACCAATCAGAAGTTGTAATCTAATTGCTGTGTGCTGACAGGCGACCAATGAGGATGGAGTCCTGGCTCCTATGTTTGAGAGAGTGGAAGAAGGCCTGGATCTGATCTCGGAGGCATTCGCTCAGTTTAGCCTCACACTTGGAACTCACTTCCACGTCGCCATCAACTGTGCGGCCCACGAGATTTACAGTCCCGTGAGATAAATTCCTCCAAATATCGCTTGTTCAAGTCTTACGTATAACTAGACTCTACAGACTGGGGCAAAAAAAAATAATCCCCTAGCGAAATCTCAATAACTTTGGCAAAACTCGAAATATTTGAACCAAATTTTTGGAGCTTCTAGACGAGGAATTTCTACATATAATCTGTAAATTTTAGAAAAATCTTTTGAGCGGTAACAAAATTACAGCGTTTCTACAAAAAAATGAAAAAAATCAATTGTAACAAGGCTTTTTTAACAAAAGTCTTAATAACTTCGACAAAACTCAAAATAGTTTTACAAAACTTTCGGAGCTTTTAAAGGAGGAATTGCTGCATATATTCTGCAAATTTTGTGGAAATATATTCCGAAGTAACAAAAATACAGCGTTTCTCTGGAAAAAGTGTTAATATTAATTTTAACAAGGCTTATTTAAGCAAAACTACCGGAGATTTTCTTAAAAATTTAGGAATAATTTTAACTGAAGTACGACTTTTAAGCATCATTTATTGGAGCAGCTAACGAGTTAGTATAGGCTTATACTCCAAAAATTAAGTAAACGGCCCTTTTCAGTGTCATTATTTTCTTAAAAAGGAACGACTGACATTTCAAAAATCCTTGTTGAACTTGATTTTGCACTTTTCTCGTAGAAATGCTGCAATTTCGTAACTACTGAAAATATTTTCACCAAATTTGCAAGATATACGCAGAAATTCCTCCCTTAGAAGCTCCGAAAATTTAGTAAAGATATTTTGAGTTTTCTTGAAGTTATTGAGATTTCACTAGGGGATTATTTCTTTGCCCCAGTCTGTATATCTGGTTTGCTGTTATCAATCTGTTCTATTTATAGACTCTGGTTTACTGTTATCACTCTGTTCTATTTATAGTCTCTGGTTTACTGTTATCAATCTGTTCTATTTATAGACTCTGGTTTACTGTTATCACTCTGTTCTATTTATAGTCTCTGGTTTACTGTTATCACACTGTTCTATTTATAGACTCTGGTTTACTGTTATCACTCTGTTCTATTTATAGTCTCTGATTTACTGTTATCACACTGTTCTATTTATAGACTCTGGTTTACTGTTATCACTCTGTTCTATTTATAGTCTCTGGTTTACTGTTATCACACTGTTCTATTTATAGACTCTGGTTTACTGTTATCACTCTGTTCTATTTATAGTCTCTGGTTTACTCTTATCACTCTGTTCTATTTATAGTCTCTGGTTTACTCTTATCACTCTGTTCTATTTATAGTCTCTGGTTTACTCTTATCACTCTGTTCTATTTATAGTCTCTGATTTACTCTTATCAATCTGTTCTATTTATAGTCTCTGGTTTACTGTTATCACTCTGTTCTATTTATAGCCTCTGGTTTATTTATAGTCTCAGGGTAAGTACGAGATCAGCTCGGGCAGGCAGGTGACGTCATCAGAGCTCATCTCCTATTGGTCAGATCTGCTGCAGGCCTACCCACACATTATTGCACTCGTTGACCCCCTGCGTAGAGCGGTGAGTACTGGATGTATCTAATTGTTCTGTAACAACAGCAATACTATAATAGAGTGCTACTGTTGTCCATGACAACGTTGAGCTCTATGGAACCAAATAAAAACCGATGAGTAGAATGTGGGTGGGGTGGCCAATAAATGGTGCAAGCCTAAATCCGGGTAATCAGTCGATTATCAATGTCGATTGATTGATTTATAGATTGATTTTTTGCTTGACTGACTGATTGGTTGGTTGGTTGGTTGGTTTTTAGGTTGATTGACTGACTCACTCACTGTCTCACTCACTGACTCACTGGCTGACTAACTGACGGACTGATTGACTGATTGATTTGCTGATTGATTGATTGATTGCTTGATTGATAGATTAATTAATTGACTAATTGATTGATTCATTAATTGATTGATAGATTGATTAGTAGACTGACTGACTGACTGCCTAGGATGAGGAAGCCTGGCTAGCTCTGTACGGCTGCGTATCATCACGATGTTACATCATGGGTGACTATGTGTATGGCAGACCTCACACTCTATACTGTGATATCTGCAGCAGTGGTACCACTACCGTCAGAACTCTCTTATCTCCGAACAGTTCCAACTCAGAAAACATCAGAAATGGTAACTCTTCTACTCTTCGCTTTCTAATCTATACCTTGATTTTTACAAGCAAAACTTTTTTATATAAGAAAACACGTGTTATATAAGAAAACACGTGTTATACAATAAAACATGTGTTATACAATAAAACATCTGTTATACAATAAAGCATATGTTATACTATAAAGCTGCTATTATGTGTGAACGCATATCCAATATTGAAAACTTATGCCTGGGATCTCATCTATAACGTAATCTAGTGATAAAGTTTGGAACAAAATTTAAATTTAAAATTGTTTTACTCTCCGGTGTTCAAGATGACACGTTGACGTTTAGCATTGAAAGGCGCCCAATATCTCACATATTGATCCAGTGAACTCTCTGATTTATAAGTTGATTTGTTGTTTGATTGATGTATGGTCTTATGTCTAAATGGAGGCCGTAAGTTAATATGTGGAGTTTTTTATGATCTTATGATCAGTGTCTAAAAATACCCTATGTGGTAACGTTTTCAGCGAACGGTGAATGCGAAAACCCTGTTATTAAAAATTGCACCAACAACAACAACAACGACAATTCTGAGGAGGAAATCTGCACCAATCAGAACGCGAAGAAGCCAAAAGAAAAAGTCGAGAAGACGCCTGATAAGGACAAGAAGGTCAAGGAGAGTGCTGGTGATGGCAACGCTGCGGTAGAAGAGTCGAAGGATGGCAGCACTGTGCCTGTAGTTAGCGTAGTGGACAGACTGCCGTGTCATGCTGCGGTGCTTAGACTGGAGCATAGTGAGACCTTGTCTAATGTGATAGGCTGCTATCAGCTGATCAAAGGTTTCATCTCTTTCTCTCTGTCTCTCTCTTTCTTCTCTATCTCTCTCTCTCTCTATATATAGTGAGACATTGTCTAATGTGATAGGCTGCTATCACCTGATCAAAGGTTTCATCTCTTTCTCTCTGTCTCTCTCTTTCTTCTCTATCTCTCTCTCTCTCTCTATATATAGTGAGACATTGTCTAATGTGATAGGCTGCTATCAGCTGATCAAAGGTTTCCTCTCTCTCTCTCTCTCTGTCTCTCTCTCTCTTTCTTTTTTTTTCTCTCTCTCGATTTGTCTTAGTGTCTGTTCGATAGATTCTTGTAATCAAATAATACCTATTTTATTAATTTATTATAAATGCCTATTTATAGCATTGTATTTAATAATGTGTTGTATGACTTGTTGTATCATGCGTTCTATGACAACAGGACGATGTATGGAGGGTGTGGCAGGAGTGGGAGCTGAAAACACCCCTGATGGCTTCACTGCTGATCTGGTATGGTTCATATTCTTGTTCTTTGATGTCTGCCACTTATGGACACTTTATCCCACTAGCTGATCATTCAGAGCTTCTTCTCTAAATCCCTGTTGCCTCTCTCCGTGCTCTTTTTGCATTTTATTATGTAATATTTGTTCATTTAATTCGTTGATAAATCTACAGATAAATACTTGTATCTCAAATGTTAATATGTCTCGCCTATTCTTCAAAGTTTACTGAAATTCATTGTGCGAATTTAATCATAAATAACTTACAATGTTTACTTGGATACATGTAGAAGTTTAACATATTTTGTGCTGTTTGGAAGTTTTTTAAATTGATTTTGATCGTCAGAGTACTATATCTAAGATGTATAGTTGTGTGCGTGTATGTGTGTGTGTGTGTGTGTGTGTGCACGTGTGTGTGTAGATTCTAGGCCTAGGCACCAGTATTATATATCTAGGATGTTAATGACCTGTGGTTGTCTAGGCACCAGTATTATATATCTAGGGTGTTAATGACCTGTGGCTGTCTAGGCACCAATATTATATATCTAGGGAGTTAATGGCCTGTGGGTGTCTGGGCACCAGTATTATATATCTAGGGTGTTAATGACCTGTGGCTGTCTTGGCACCAGTATTATATCTAGGGTGTTAATGACCTGTGGGTGCCTGGGCACCAGTATTATATGTCTAGGGTGTTAATGACCTGGTTGCCATATTACTATATCTAAGGTATATATCGTGTGTGTGTTTAGGCTGTAGGCGTGGGTGCCAGGTTTCTATATCTAGGGTGTATATCCTGTGTATGTTTAGGCTGTAGGCTTGGGCACCAGGTTTCTGTACCTGGGGTGCATAAGCAGGGGTCAAGGGTGTCAGAGCCTGGCGAGGTTACTGCAGATAGAGAGTCAGTTAAGAACTGAGGGCAGACTCGTCGAGCCCGTCCCTACCTTCCAGTTCAACCCACCCAGCATTATGTCTGATCAGACTTCCTCATCACAGGTTCCTCCTCAGGAGACGTCTCAGCCCAAGAGCAAGAGCTAGGCCTGAAGACTGGACTACACTGCCTCGCGCTGTCTAGAGATGTAGCGAGTGAAGTGACTGATGTGTTTAGTGTCCAGTGATTCTGTAGAGTTGAAAGTTGAGCTGTGAGCATGTAGATACGTGACATATGTCACGTGTGAACTCCTATTGTACCGCAGCACTGTTGTGCTCTTGTGAATCTTAACTCTATTTTACTTAGATTTAGTTTTGTAGTAAAAGTAAAGCTGGTAAAATTAATGGATAAGTCAGTTTCCTCACTCGAATGCGATGTGTGAGTCGAATGCGATGTGTGAGTCGAATGCGATGTGTGAGTCGAATGCGATATATGACCTAATCAAATATCAGTGTACGTCGTTGCAGGATTGTAGAACCAAACACACTTTGTTTTTTCTAATATTAAACTCGTTAATTATAGTTAACAAATACAAATAAACTTAGAATGCGATCTGTGCAAGGCAGTGGAAAACCATCTCAGAATCCACATTTCTGAAGCTGATGCCTACAATTATGTTTGGTAAATATTTGCCTTCATGAGGAGATGAAAGAAATGTTCCTATTGAGTGTTAGAGCAGAAAATCTGCATGTGTGGGAACAAGTGTCGCAGAGGTGACAGTATAAGCAGAGCAATAGAGAGAGTGCTACTGTCTTCCATGACAACATTTAACACTATGGTACCAAATTCTATCCCATGGGCAGAGTGTGGGGTCCAAAACGGTGCAATCCAAAATCCGGGAATTCTGTCCGAGGAAGGGTTTACTTGTTGTCACAGTTCCTGTGCAATGGGTGGATAGGAGAGGTCAAAGAGAAAAACCTTCAACCGTCTATGAAAGTAAACACCAGACAAGAAACATCCCGTACACTGCAATCTACACTCCAGCCCCTAGAGCCTTATTCTTCTAGCCCGAGCTTTTTTCTCTAGTCACTTGCAGACTAGAGAAAAAAAATCACATACGCGATTGTAAACTTCAAGAAGAGCAGAGTAACAATTAATTTCCTGCCTCGTTCAATTTAGCAGAAAACACGAAATATAGGCTTATAATTTTATATCTATAATCCTCGGTTCACTCGTTAGTGATATATATAGCTTTCAAGAGATGAAACTGACATCAGCTTTTTCATTATGAAAAATTAGTACTAATTTATATAATAATAATTATTGTGATCATGTTGCGCATTGCCTTTGAGGATGATAGAATGGAATAGATAATATGTTTATTTTTCAGTAAAGACACAAAATGCATGAGCGACATACAAAGGATATTTAAGTAATTCAAAGGTTATTGAGATTTTCCAGCGTTTTCACCTGTTTTTTTCTCATTTTTCTGTTTCAGCCTATATTACTCGTATTCATTTAATAGAATATTTCGCAAAATGTGATAGCACGGAAAATAAACGTAAGAAATTAACTGCTTATATTAAGAAAATCACAAGTAGTGTATCGGCTGATGTATTTCTCGATCTTTGCTAAACAAAAGTGTATACCCTAATTGAATATATACTGTACGTCTTCTCTTGCAGTAGAATTATAAATTGGAGCTAGTACTGACGATTTCTCCTGCTTGAAATTAGTTATTTGGACGAACATTTATCTTTGTTTAAAAGTAATTGAGTGTTAAAAGTCAAATAGGACCTTCTTTTGTGCTCGCTGGCTTGATTTTGTCTCAATAGTGCTCGATGTTGTTATTGATGACTGTAGCACTGTAATTGTTGTTATTGTTATTGTTATTAGGCCCATTTTAACTGAACGGGGGATATCACGGAGCTGATGCTGTGGGTAAATTAAAAGCATTGTTTTGATTTTGTGAGGTTGTTTATGTCAAGATGAAAACCTAATATAATGTGTTTGAGATATAATATCTAGTAAAGAGTTCTCTAAATAAGAATTCACTTCTTTAACGTATTTATTTCTCTCTCTTAGTGCACTTCCTACTGGCAGGTCCGTAGTGTATAACACCTCCACTCTTCTCTGTCTTCCGTTTTCCTCTTCATGTCCACATATGAGTGGACATTTAAATCATCTAACACCCTGGTCTGCATCTGCTTCTCTTTCTATTCTTCCTTATATAGCATCTTTTAGTTATTCACCCGTAGAATATGTCCTGTCTATCTTTTCTTCCTCTTTCTAAATGAATTTATCGACTTACTCTGACGAAGCATTAATATTTAGTATTTCGTGTTTTTGCTTTTTGCTATATTTACTTAAACAATAATATCTTAAATAGCCGAATAGCCAAGAATCTAAGTGTGGCACGTGCCGAATTGCGTGGTGTTTACTTCTCAAATGTACATGGTGGCTTTGCATCTACTAGATGCTATAGTTTTTCTTTGAGTTAATCTTGATATTTTATATGTTAATGTGATGATTAGTGTTAAAGATTTGGTACAAAGTTTCGAGTCATCAATCATCATCGAAATCTCTCCTATTTATTTGTGTATATTTCTGAATTATTTTAGAATGATTTATACTACAATGACAATTATTACAGCTCTATAGCCAGTACATCATGACCAGTGAAGAACAACAGCAGGTTTGATGATTAGCTGGATTAGATTTCTGTATAAAATACCTGCCATCTATGCTGCTTACGAATTGTTGTTATTTAAACTATCAATGTGGTTTCATCATTTTAGTGCTCTTCTGTCTTCTTACTAAAGCTCAAATAGAATTAAAGTGTAAAAACGATACAAATATCATCTGAACGTGGATCTGAAACTTTTGGATATTCAGATCAATGCATTACACCATTCTTTCAGCTGCAATTCACATGAACCTTATTATTCAGCTATCACTATCACTGGCTGGAGCCAGTGGTGATGTTGGTAAGATATTCGACCCCTTATCAGTATGTGCATGGTTCAAATCGTGGGCTCGCCTCGCCCGTCACTGACATTGCTTTCAAGGAGGAAATTGACATTAACATTAGCTTTTAGCTTTTTCTATTACTATCTCAGAAGATTTAGATAAATCAATTTGCACATTATAACAAATACTTGCTAGGGTTTTTTTTTTTTTTTTAGAGTTGATGTCTGTCATTTGTCAGAATTCTGTTTACAGGAGGAGTTGGAAGTGTTGAGGTCAATCTACGATGGAGAAGATCACTTCAAGCAAGTTTCTGAGAAAGTCTTTCAGTACAAGGTAAGAGGCTTGGCTGGATTTGTAAGAGAATTGAGAGGAGAATAAACTGTTACACGTCTTTCAGTACAAGGTATGAGGCTTGGCTTGATTTGTAAAGTTAGAGGAGCTAATGTTAACGTTAGTTTTCTCCCTACAGGAGATGTCAGTGACGGCGAGCCCAAGATTTGAACCCTGCACATACTGATCCGCGGTAGAATATCTTACTGACGTTGCCACTGGCTCCAGCCGTAAGAGAAGTTGAGAATAAACTATTACACTCTGTCATGTTTACCTGTACATCTGAAAACGATACTTGTGCTGTTTTCTGCTGTATTTTGCTGTCTTGGGTTGTATTGTGCTATATTCTACATATTATGCTGTTCCAATGCTTTACTACTTAGGTAGATATTAGATGTTTTGAGTAAACGTAGAATTAAACTGGTCAACGATTCTCATATGATTGATTGATTGATAAACGCACTGATTAATGATTGAAGGATTGTGTGAGATGCACAAAGACGCTGGAACAATTTTGTTAGTTGTTAATGTGTATGGGCAAAGTAAGAATTGATTGATAGATAGATAGATAGATAGATTGATTGATTGATTGATTGATTGATTGATTAGGTGGGAGAAGAAGGTGAGAGTAGGACGTTTCTATTAGAACTGACGTGGACAGATAATTATCCTGAGGAGCTGCCTTTGATCAATGTGAACCTGTTCTACAACAAACATCTGTTAGCACCCCTCCCCCTCTCTCACTCTATCTCTCTCTCTATCTCTCTCTGTCCGTCTCTCTCTCTTTCTCTCTGTCTCATTCTCTCTCTCCCTCTCTGTATCTCTCTCCCAGTCTCTGTCTCTAGCTCTCTCTCTCTTTCTCTCTCTCTCTCTCTATCTATCTCTCTCCCTATCTATAATTAATTGGATATATTGTCTTTCAAGGATCATTGCTGTTATATTGAATCTTGTACAAATGTTAAGGACATTTATACATTCCTGTAGAATTGCATTATGAGGGTATTTCTCTTTGTTTTCTCCGGGATCTCTTAAATTGACTCTTACAAGAAACGAGCACTTTCAGTTTGTTCCATTCTCAAGTTTTGTGGACCTGTTCTGCAGATACTGAATTAAAGATAGAATAAAAAAGCCTGCGGGTAATTTTAAAGATTTATTTGGTGATTGCCTTTAGTGGTTGGGTAGTGCTGTATTGTGCGCGATGTTGTCATTGATGACTGCAGCACTCTAATTGTTATTATTATTATTATTATTATTATTGCTATTATATTATTATATATACCTGACTGATACGTTCTCCTTAAGTCAGTATGATAAGTAATATGATATGATAAATGTTGAAAATGTTGTGGTTTTACCATTAGTGGTTGATTGATTGAACAGGACTGAGGAAGTGAAGACTACAATAGTGGAAGCTGTTAGAGAACAGGTCTGTGATCTACTGCTCTCTACGTCCAGTTCTTTGTGTTGTTTCTATACGTATGTGCTTGTCTCTGTGGAAAATGTGTTGAGCTCTTCCCTTATGGGTGCGTGCTACAGAAGAATTACAAACCATTAACAGCTGCCGGCAGTTGTAAGAGGCGATTAGTGTGAGTAATGAAAAAGCTAAGGTTAACGTCAGTTTCTTCACTCGAAAGCTATGTCAGTGATGGGCGAGCCCAGGATTTGAACCCCGCTCATACTGATCTGCGGTAGAGTATCTTACCGACATCGCCACTGGATTCAGCCACTATGATAAGGTTGAGGGATGATATGTGACTTGTGTGTTACAGTGCGTTTTAAAGACATTTCAGTGAAACTGTTGCTGGTTCATATTACAGTTCATATTCTCTATTCTATTTATAATAAATATTATAAGATATGATGATAGGTAGCTATTGAAAGATTTGTATTACTTTGTATTGCATTGTATCATACTTGTATTACTTTGTATTGAATTGTATCATACTTGTATTACTTTGTATTGAATTGTATCATACTTGTATTACTTTGTATTGAATTGTAGCATACTTGTATTACTTTGTATTGCAGATGTATGGATTTTATCGCATTTTATTGCAGGTGTATCATACTTGTATTTCGTTGTATTACAGATGCATCGTATTGTATTGCATTTTATTGCAGGTTTTTCATATATGTGTTGCTTTGTATTGCAGATGTATTGGGGTATTGGGTTGTATTGCAGATGCATCATATTGTATTGCAGAAGTATTATGTTGTATTGTGTTGTATTACAGATGTATCGCTTTATATCATATTGTATTGAAGATGTATTGTGTTGTATTGCAGGTGTATGATATTGTATTGCAGATGTATTGTGTTGTATTGCAGGTGTATTGTATTGTATTGCAGATGTATTGTGATGTATCGTATTGTATTACAGATGTATTGCAGGTGTAGCGTATTGTATTTCAGATGTATTGGGGTGTATCATATTGTATTGAAGATGTATTGTGTTATATTGCAGGTGTATCGTATTGTATTGCATATGTATTGTGTTGTATCGTATTGTGGTGTATTTAGGCAGAAGCAATGCAGGGCATGGCTATGACGTACACGTTGTTTGAGTATGTTAAAGAGAATGCAGAGGATCTGTACAACAGAGCCCCTCAACCCTCTAGCACTGCCCTATCAAACCAGGTCTCTCTCTCTCTCTCTCTCTTTCTCTCTCCCTCTCTCTCTCTCTATGTATCTCTCTTAGCCTGTCTCTCTATAACCCTCGGTCTCTCTCTCTCCTCACGTCTCGATCCTTCTGGCACATTTCTTACTGCACTGAGTGAGATCTTAAGCTGAACATAAGCCAGTAGACATGTTTGATTTATGGCTGTCGTTAGTTCAGATAGAACTGTTTACCTACCATTAACTCTCCACATTACTCCAGCCCTACCACAGACCATATCCTATTGTTTCTACATCTAGTTTAGCTATCCATTGATTCCGTACATTGATAATTGACAGAATGATTGATTTATTTACTGATTGATTTAATTGGTGATTGATCGGTTGGTTGATTGACTGGATGATTGATTGTTTGGTTGATTGATTGAATGGTTGGTTGATTGACTGGTTGATTGACTGATTGATTTGTTGGTTGGATGATTGATGGTTGAATGATTGATTTGTTGGTTGATTGATTGATTGATTGGTTGATTGATTGAATGATTGGTTGATTGATTGGTTGATTGATTGATTGATGTAGCAGGTGATCAGCTGTACAGATTCAGTCTCGAATACACAGCAGCAGGCAGCAGCTGGAGGCAGCAGCGGGGCAGCAGGCAGGGGCACCAGAGAGAAGAAGGAGCAGCTGACGAAGGCTCAGAAGAGAAAGCTGATGACGAGGCAGGACGTGAATGGAGAGATGTCTAGAGGATGGAACTGGGTGGACGTAGTGAAGCACTTGTGTCAGACTGGTCAGGGCAAGTCTAGTGACACCGTCAGCCATGCTGGAGCCACGTAGCATTCACTCTTTAGTCTGTGTGTGTGTGTGTGTGTAGTGACTTCGTCAGCCATGCTACAGCCACGTAGCAGTGACTCTGTGGTCTGTGCGTGTGTGTATTCATGTATGTGTTGTGTGTATGTAGGATGTGTGTGTGTGTATATGTCGCTCTGTATGTGTGTATTACGGTGTTGTGCTAGCATGTGTATATGTGTCTATATGTGTATGGATGTGTACCTGTATTTTATATATATATATATATATATATATATATATAGATATATATATATATATATTATATAGATATATATATATATATATATATAGATATATGTGTGTGTGTGTGTGTGTGGATGTGTGCCTGTGTGTGTATGTATCACAGAGCTGTGCTAGAGTACATGTAGAGGCTCTAATGAAGACACTTGATTGTTGTATCAGTTGTTTTAATACACGCTGTGTATGATATGATCCTAACATGATGACAGTAGCTCTCCAATTGCTTGCTCTGTTGTTATGTGTAGCTGACCTGAATGAATTCTATTATAATCATAGCACTATGACTTCAGTGTTCTGTCTTGTTACTACAGTCATAAAGTCTGTCTTGTTACAGTAGTCATGAAGTCAGTTTTGTTGGTCCATCTGCACCTATATATGGCTAGGTTTAGAGATGTTGTTTGTAGAGAACTTGAGGAGAAATGTACGGCGTGTACATACGCTACTAGTAATGTCTTACTAGCCTAAAGGTAGGCCTAACGTCAAGAAAGTTTTAAATGACAGATCCTGAGGTGAATTGAAATCTCGCGGGTTCGATTCCCAGCCCCGCTGATCTGAGAGTAAAATCTCGGACATTCACTGGACTGGTTCTACGAAAAATGGACTATATGGTCTAACGGTTTAAACATGTGATATTAAAAGTGATAGATATCAAAATAGTTGATCATTTCACTATAATGCGTCTTTACACTACTGTATATTTTAGTTAAAACCCAACGTCAGAAAGGGCATTCGGTTGGTGAGCACCTAGGCTCCAGAAATTGCTACTAAAATTTAAACGAATGGAAAAGTCTCAAATAGGGGAGTGACTGATGGATGATATGATGTAGGACAGAGAGGATTTGAGACAGTCTATTCGTATCCCGACCCTAGTTAAGTTGGGATTCAAGGGAAGAAGATGGTGATGATGATGATGATGAGATATTAGTTAAATTAATACGATCATAGAATTATCGTAATTTAACAGCAACTCTGACCGGAAGTATTTTAGTGAAATAAAGGTGTTAGATAGTGGAGACAGGCTGCACTAGACCCTTGTTTACTTTCCTACACGACTCATCTCTATTTGATACCGTCAGGGAGTATTTGATGTATGGCTACCTGAGGACCACCAGTCTAATCCACTACTCTGTCAATCCTAACCTCTCGGGGAATTCTTATAATTAAACGAATTATAGAAGTCGATATTTGATGAGATGAGAGTCTATGCTGTGGATAAGAGATTGTTAGCTCAAGCATTGAATCAGTTGATCAGCAGCTCAAGTATCGTTTAACATCGTGTTGTCAGTGCAGCCCTAACATAAAGTATCGTTTAACATCGTGTTGTCAGTGCAGCCCTGACTTAAAGTAACGTTTAACATCGTGTTGTCAGTGCAGCCCTGACATAAAGCATCGTTTAACATCGTGTTGTCAGTGCAGCCCTGACACAAAGTACCGTTTAACATCGTGTTGTCAGTGCAGCCCTGACATAAAGCATCGTTTAACATCGTGTTGTCAGTGCAGCACTGACTTAAAGTATCGTTTAACATCGTGTTGGCAGTGCAGCCCTGACATAAAGTATAGTTTAACATCGTGTTGTCAGTGCAGTCCTGACATAAAGCATCGTTTAACATCGTGTTGTCAGTGCAGCCCTGACACAAAGTACCTTTTAACATCGTGTTGTCAGTGCAGCCCTGACATAAAGCATCGTTTAACATCGTGTTGTCAGTGCAGCACTGACTTAAAGTATCGTTTAACATCGTGTTGTCAGTGCAGCCCTGACATAAAGTATCGTTTAACATCGTGTTGTCAGTGCAGTCCTGACATAAAGCATCGTTTAACATCGTCAGAAATTCTACTCACGTGTCCTAGGCCACAAGTGCATTAGAAAAGTTAGGTGTGAATCATATTAAGGCATATATATATATTGTATATATATATATATATATATATATTGTATATATATATATATATATATATATATATATATAGAGAGAGAGAGAGAGAGAGAGAGAGAGAGAGAGAGAATAGAGAGAGGGGAGATAGAGAGATAGATATATAGAGAGAGAGAGAGAGAGAGAGATAGAGGATAGATAGATAGATAAGAGAGAGAGAGAGAGATAGAGTAGATAGATAGATAGAGAGAGAGAGAGAGAGAGAGAGAGAGAGAGAGAAAGAGGTTGCCCTGGAGGTGAACTATTGGACAAGATACTGCAATAAGATTTTATCTCCTTGAGCCTTTCTCGCTTTCAAGATCAATAATCAATCAATTGATTGAATTCTCTCTCACAATCAGGCGGGAAAGCTCGTAGATCTAGACGTTTGCTTTAGAATCTGTACTCACCCGAACTGAAAGTTAGTTGAAAACAACAGTTGAAATTAGCTAAACAATGACCGTATCTGATTTTAATAGGCGACCACGCGTCATGTCATGTGTTATAACATACAGGGCGCTCAAGTAGGCTACAACGATGAGGGAAGCTGTCGAGCGATTAACAATGGATCAGTTCAGTAATCGTCCGGATCTCCTGCGAAATGACCGATTTAACAACGAATAACCGATTTAATAATGAAATAATAGATGTAATAACAAAATAGATGATTTAATAACAAAATGTCTGATTTAATAACAAAATGGGTGTGTCTATGACAGAGAAGAGATAGAAGTGGGTGTGGCTAGGAGAGAAGAGATGGAAGTGGGTGCGGCTAGGTGAGAGAAGAGATAGGAGGGGGTGTGGCTAGGAGAGAGAAGAGATAGAAGTGGGTGTGACTAGGAGAGAGAAGAGATGGGAATGGGTGTGGCTAGGAGAGAGAACAGATAGAAGCGGGTGTGGCTAGGAGAGAGAAGAGATAGAAGTAGGTGTGGATAGGAGAGAGAAGAGGAATAAGAACACGCTTATATAGAGACTGAGATCACGCAGTCCTACTCTAAACATCATCTCCAGTTCTCCACGCCTGCGAGCTTCCGGTCATTCCAGGACAGTAAAGAGTCAGGGCTTCCCTTCAGTTTAGTAATTAACTAATTCAGTCTACATGTATATGACAATAATGTTACAGTTGAAAGCCTCGTACGAATAGTAAATTGCAATAGGCTATGCTATGCTATGTCTATGCTATAAACAAGGTTCTAACATAACCCTAACCCTAACCCGAACCTCTAACTCTAACCCTATCCCTAACCCTAACCCTAACCCTAATCCTAATCCTAACCCCTAACCCTAACCCTAGCCCCTAACCATAAACCTAACCCTAACCCTAACCCTATATTTAATAAAAATTATTTTAAGCATACGTACTGGGTAGAATCTGAACAAAAACCGGCCTAATTATTATAATATAACTTAGACTATATGTTTGCATAATTTCAAAAATCATAATAATTGTTTCATTTCTAGCCCATGAAGGAGTGCCCCCGCTCCACAGAACCATGACGCTTGCTTCCCAAGCTGCCTAACACAACATGCGCAATTCTTTCATTCCCCTATTTTTAAGTTAAAAAATAAGTTAACATATGACTCAATATGACTATTGCTTAGTTAACATATGACTCAATATGACTGTGGCTAAGTTAAAAGTATGACTATATATGACTATGGCTAAGTTAAAGTATGGCAATATATGGCTATGGCTAAGTTAAAGTATGACTATATATGACTATGACTATGTTAAAGTTTGACTACATGTGACTATGACTATGTTAAAGTATGACTGCATATGACTATGACTATGTTAAAGTTTGACTACATGTGACTATGACTATGTTAAAGTATGACTATATATGACTATGACTACGCTATAGTATGAGTGTGTCCCAGAGGAATGCAATGGTTCAAGTGGGAATTGGGAGTTGGGCCAAAGGTAAAAAATTGTCGACCCCCTGTAATATATTTACAAATCTCCTAGTACTTGCGGCTAAATCTGAAACATTACCTGTATGCTAATACCCCAAGTCAGGGTTTGTTTTGATTATAGTTACCGACGATAACGATTTTCTAGTACCACATGATGACATCATCTATTCAACTGATTTCAACCGGAAAAGCTCGGTGGTGAAGTGGTAGAGGTGCTAGGCTTTAGATCATGCGTTCGGGGTTCAATTCTGGATCGAGCCACTTTTAGTTGTTAAAGTTCAAGACAGTGGGACCTTTACAAGGCTGATCTCCAGATTAGTGGATTAGAGGAGTAGTGGATTATTGGATTATAAGTGGATTAGTCCAGGAAGAGAGGACTAATGGAATACTGGACTAGTAGATTGGAGGATTAGTGGATTAGTAGGCCCTAGATTAGTGGATTGAGGCTGATGAACAATAAATAGTGTTATCAGAAAATTGTCAGTGGTTGCAGATGACGGAAATATCCCGCGTTAGTTGGTAAAGAAAACTTAAAGGAAGTCCCAGGTCAAGAAAAGTTGTTGACAAAGAATGCATGACCAGTCAACAGCAGCCGTTGAGCGGATTTAGGAGTCACTATAATAATTCAATTATATCCAATAGTTCTCGATATTGTCATTGATGACTGTAGCACTCTAATTGTTGTTATATATATTATAACTCGGAGTCACTAACTTTAAATGGATTAGTAGAGATTAGAGAGCAATCAGAAGGGCAATTCTTATTATCTTATGCTAATTCTCTAGGCAGTAGACTTCCATGTATACAATATACTTACATCTATTAGCATTTGTCTGACTGACCTCGTAATAATCTAGTGGAGCTCATCAACGCTTTGAGGTAAGATTTCAACCTATTAATGCGCGAGATGTTAAAGATTCAATGTTTCTAGCAAAATATGACTCGCAGACAGCTGTATGTGTTAGTAAGAGGCTAATAAGACAGATTAACGCATCAGTTCTGTTAGAGCGGCTGCACTACTGGTCTAGCTGTTAGAGAGCTAGCGTCGTACCTATTAGATTTCAATTTCAATTCTCAGCTAGGGTAAATTCTCGGAGGTGCAATGGGCCAACCATGATCTCTATCCATGCTTTGATAGTTCGGTATTAGCAATATGAGAAGTAGTGACTACTATAGCATACACTAACGGTCTAATGTAACGCTAAACAGCTCACGTCCAGTTACGATTAATCGCAACTCTGCGCTGTTGTGTTTCAGGTGAAATCTGAAATCTGACTGAGAACTGAACTACAGCATCTCTCAGAACAAACATCAGCAGAGACAACAACAACAACAACATAAATAGAAAATTCCTCAACAACAACAACAGTGTCAGTAGAATAGTCATCAGTAACAACAACAACAACAACAGCGTCAGTAGAAAGCTCATCACCTGCTGCTGCAGCAGAAGCAGCAGCAGCAACAACAACAACATAGGAAACTCCTCAGTAACAACAGCAACAACAACAACAGCAGTAGCTAAGGAATGAAGAGATGAGAGAAGCTGATGTCTCAACATGACTCAGTGGAGAGAGAAGAGATTTACTCCATTCTCTCTCTCCTTCCGCGTGACGTCACAGTGACGTCATGATAATAGGACTGATAACATAGTGATAGTGCTGATAACAGAGTGATAGTTCTGATAACAGAGTGATAGTGCTGATAACATAGTGATAGTGCTGATAACAGAGTGATAGGGCTAATAACAGAGTGATAGTGTTGATAACAGAGTGATATGTTCATAGGACTGATAATACTGATAGTGCTGGTAGCACTCTGTGCTATTCTAGGAGCTATCTACACCTATATCTACCTCACCCGCATCAACCCCACCTCTAAGTCCTCCCGTCACCCCACGGGCCCCTCTGAGTGTGGGGCAGGGGTCGAGGAGGGAGGCACGGGGCACCCAGGGGGCAATACTGGGGGAGGGGGGGCCATGGGCACCCATCTGTTTCTATTTAGAAAATCTTAATGGGGGGTTTTAGGCACCCATCTGTTTCTATTTAGAAAATCTTAATGGGGGAGCCAAGGGTACCCACCTGTTTCTATTTAGAAAATCCTGAATAAAGTAACAGTGAGGTTCAAACTAATGCGCTCTTAGTAGATCTGGTATTATATACTGCAGATAGATAGTGGACTATCTAATGTGTAAGGTACTATATTTACGTTAGATAGCATACTATCTAATGCGTTAGATAGTGGACTATCTAATGCATTAGATACTACGCTAGATAGTGTACTATCTAATTGACTGGATATGAACACGAATAGCTGATTTATTTGAGCATTTAGAAATCAGACGTTAAACATGCTCGATGTTGTCAGGATTGAGGCTCTGCTGAAGTATAAGGTGAGCAGCAAGATAGGAGCTGAAATAAAGTTAAATGACAAAGTGAACAATGCAAGAACATCTTCCTAGGGAGTTTAGCTGATTTTTGGAAGGATAATCGTCTATCTGCTCTCACTTTACGGTATGCTCTATATTGCTAGGCTATAATCTATCACGGATAAATAAAGGTCAGTCGACATCAAGGTGAGCTTATAAAGCAGTCATGATGACCGGTTAATTCGCTTCAGTGAACCTCGTGAATCATTTGGTGGAAAAACCAGGATCTAATTGTAGCTGAGATCATTTCTAGCATTCTAGTGAAAGCTTCTGATCAAGCTTTCACTACGATAATTATTGACAAGATATTCTCAGTGCACGATACACTCAACCAGTGTTACCACGCTTCTCAAGAGTTCTGCACCAAACTTTTCTCTGTTGTGTTAACAGTGCATGGCACCCACCACTAGGTGCGTTTATTGTCGCATGCTATAAAAGAATCGTTAAATGTGCGTGCAAACAACTGTGGGAGTGTGAGAGAAACTGTAGGAGAGAGAGAGATAAAGAGATAGAGAGAGATAGAGAGAGAGAGAGAAGAGAGAAACTATCGGGAGAGAGAGAGAGAGAGAGAACGAGAGGCTATATTATGTCTTGTATCGTATGGAGCCAGTGGCGATGTCAGTATGATACTTGACTGCGGATCAGTATATTATGCGGGGTTCAAATCCTGGACTCGCCCGTCACTGACATCGCTTCAGTGAGAAAACTGACGTTAACATGAGATATTAACTTTTTTGTGTCATTTAACCTTAGCCACAAGCTCTGTCTCTGTTTTTTAAGAATAAACAATTGTAAAATGTGGCTGCGCTCGGTATGTGAGACTAATTTACAAGTCCTCGACACAATATCTTATTCATTTGTTGTTATGTAATCCTTCCATACTTCATCTTACCATACTTAATATAAGATTGTATGTTTAACAAAATTCTTCTTCTACTTCTTTTCCCTTTAATCGCAGTCTAACAAGGGTCGGGATGCGAATGGACCTTCTTCACTCCTCTCTGTCCCATATCACATTAAAATCTCTTTCATTCATTTTAGAATATTTAGTAGCAATTTCTGGAGTCTAGGCGCTCACCAACCGAATGCCCTTTCTGACGTTGGTTTGGAGCTTAGTGCTTTATTCTTCTTCTACGACACGTGCAGTCACCGGTTGGTCTATACTTCGAACAACACGGAAACAACACGGGCAATATGTATGTTTAACACAATTAAATGATACTATATTCTAAATGCATTTATGAATACATGCTGCGTACAACAACAACACACATATTATAGTGAAATGATCAACTACGTTGATGTCTATCACTTTTAATACTACATGTTATATCCGTTAGGCAATTTAGTCCGTTTTCCGTGTAACCAGTTGAGTGAATGTCCGAGATTTTACTCTCAGATCAGCGCGGCTGGAAATGGAACCCACGAGAGTTCGATTCGCCTCTGGGTCTGTCATTTAAAACTTCATGACGTTATCTTCACCCTTAACAATTGCGCTATTGAGACATTCATAAATTCAAACGGTTTGAATACATTTATGAATTCATTCTGAAAACTTTCATGAATACATATAAGTTAGAGAGATCCATGTTATCTCAGTGAGCGGAAGACAGAATGAAAAACAGCGAATGAAAACTAAGATTGTACTCTTCAAAAGTTTTGAAGAGAATGAAGAGTATAGACGTAAACATATAGAAAATATTAACTCACGAGATGGAGCCATGCAGAAACTATAAAATAAGAACTCACGAGATGGAGCCATGCAGAAACTATAAAATAAGAACTCCGAGACGGAGCCGTGTAGTGTGTTTGTGTGTGCGTATGTATGTGTGTTTTTGTGTGTGTGTGTGTGTGCGCGCATGTGTGTGTATGTGTGTGTGTGTGTGAGTGTTTGGAAGTGATGACAAGAGAGATCGGCTGAATGAACATCAATGATGTATCTCTCTCAGTCCATCTTTATATCAACATCGTCCAGTGGCCAGTTATATCACACATAATATCACATAGTGTTCAGTTATATCACACATAATATCACATAGTGTTCAGTTATATCACACATAATATAACATAGTGTTCAGTTATATCACACATAATATCACATAGTGTTCAGTTATATCACACATAATATCACATAGTGTTCAGTTATATCACATATAATATCACATAGTGACAAGTTATATCACACATAATATCACATTGTCACCAGGCTATATCACACATAGGCTAATGTTACATTGTAACCAGGCTATATAACACATAATCTCACATACATTGTACAGTATAATACTAGACTTCCATTCATCCAGTTAGCGACATATATAAGCTACATTCAATAGTACACACTGTCGCTTCAGACAGATTCCTAGGAACTGTTTCAGCTTTGATATCTCTCTCTTTCTCTCTCTCTCACTCACTCCTCCCTCTATCTTATTCCTCTTTCCCTTTCTCTCTCTCTCTCTCTCTCTCTCTCTCTCTCTCTCTTCTTGAATCCCTCGTTTCCCCACGCATCTTCTATTTCTAACTCTCTATCCTTCTCTTTCTCACTACCTCAATATCTCTCTCTCTCTCTCTCTCTTTCTCACTACCTCAATCTCTACACTACATCTCTCTCTCTCTCTCTATCCATCTCTCTATCTCTCTCTCCCTCTCTCTCTCCCTCTCTCTCTCTCTCTCTCTCTCTCTCTCTCTCTCTAGAATATTTAACCATTAATCTTGGGAGTGTATCGCATTAAGAGAAGCCCAGTGTCTCTACTGTTCTAGTGGGGGGGGGGGGGACTTGGGGGGCGTGGTTTAACCTTGGCAGTGTTACGTGTGGTGTTGGGGTGGGGACAGAAAACAAATGCATTAGACATATTACTTACCCTTCACTTCAATTAATCAGCTAACGAGTGTCACAGTGGAAGGCCTGTCTATCACTAACTGCTAGCGGTGAATCCATTCTCAACGTTAACTGCCAAGTAGCCTACATGTAGTAAGAATAAATGAAAGAACGAGTAATTGAATAATTGATTGAGCGATTGATTGATTGTTCTAATAACTCGTAAAAATACCTTTGTGATTAGATTTAATTTAGCGTTAGTCTCTCTGGTTGTAGCAGACAAATAGGATATCTCTAGGACTAGGATAGGTTGAACACAGTGGCTGAGAGGTTAGAGTACCGGAGTGGTGATCATTAGGCTGCAGATCGATTATGGGCTGGTCATGAGATGTATTATCAGAGTCTCCATATTTAGATAATCTAAAGGAGGTGATATGACGTAACGGTTAGAGTGTTCGCCTCAGATACATATGGCCTGGGTTCAAAGCTCAGGTCAATCAAGTAATGATGGATTACCTCTGGGGCCCATGGAAGGTTGATCTTGTATCGGAGTTTGCTGCCGATTGGCGCTATCAATAGCAAATATATGATTAACCATGGAAAAGACTAATAATAGCCTGTCAGGAATCTGTAAATCGGTCTCGAAGACCTGTCACAGGCCATGACACCCCTATAGAAATTGTCGGAGATTATTATTGTTATTATTATTAATATTATTATTATTATTACTATTTCTATTACTCTAACAGATAAATGAATGGCGCAGTCGTTAGAGTGGCTGGGCTTAAAGCATGAGGTAGCGGTTACAAATTTAGTCTCATTCTCTTCTCCACGTGAAGCCAATCCAGCGAGAACCAATAGAGGGCATGCCTTAATTACTGAAAAGCCTTTCAGTGTCATAAGTGTTTCAGTGATATAAGTGTCTAATTTTGTATCTATTTTGTTTTATAGTTTTGTTTTCTAGTTTTTTTTCCGGATTTGTTTTCAAGTTTTCTAGTTCTGTATTTTCTTAAAAAGATTCGTTGTAGGATATGGAGAAAAAATTGAACAGAAGATCCTAAAACTATAAGTATCGCTTGCGGAAGCCTCCTACGAATACAGTACACTTCAATAAACCAATTGCATACTCTGTGTGCACTGGTCAAAAGTCAAGGATGGCAATAAAAAATCTGTATTGCTATTTTAATATAATACTAGATTGATATTATGCTTTTGAAAATGCAGCACATTCTATCTAAAAGCTGCTATTTGCATGGAACTAGAGGTTAGATAGAGAAGAGAGAGAGAGAGAGCGAGAGCGAGAGAGTGAAAGAGAGTGAGAGAGAGAGAGAGAGAGTGAGAGAGAGAGAGACAGTAAGAAAGAACTCATTGTTATTTTTCAGCTCATGCTTTAGATGTCCCTCTCAACAAAAACAACATCGACGTCAAACTCTCATCTCTTCTTTACTCATCTCTTGACTTTAATTTTAACTTTTTTCTCTCTGCCGTTGACTTCTCTTCAGCCTCACTCCTTTCTATTCTATGTCTGCTCGCATGTATGTGCGCATACTCTTGAATGTCTGGCTGGCTGGACGTCTGCGTACTCCCTGAGGTTTGAAACGGGATCGGCGAGCAGTTAAAAGCAATTTCACGTATCGTGGAAAATCAAAGGAGACGTTTGCAAGACAGTGCGAGAGATGGATCAATAGATATATCTGGATAGGCATATAGGTACAGATAGGAGCAGGTATACATCTAGACAGACACGTAGAGATATGAACAGACATTCGTCTGGATAGGCAGATAGGTAGAAGTAGGAGAAGGCATACATCTAAAGATATACGTAGAGATATGAAGAGACATACGTCTGGAGAGACGTAAGAGCAGACATACATTTAGACAGACAGATATATGTACGTAGAGGTAGGAACAGACATACATCTGGATGAAGATATATATATATATATATATATATATATATATATATATATATATATATATATATATATGTATATATATATATACATATATATATATATATATATATATAGATATATAGATATATAGATATATAGATATATAGATAGAGAGAGAGATGGAGACCCACAGAGAGGTAGGTAGATAGAGACAGAGAAAGAGAGAGAGAGAGAGAGAGAGAGAGAGAGAGTGAGAGAGACAGATGGTTGAGGGGCATTAATGATAGGACAACACAGATGTCAGGAGTAGCTTGCCAGTTAGGAGTGTAGAACTTAGCCACATCGGTTGAAGTCTCTAAGAGTCTAGACTGCTTACATATGCGGTATAGCTGAAGCCTAAGCTAAAGCAAAGTTTAATCTCAGTTACCTGCTCGATAGCATATCAGTCAGGATACAAAAAAAATAAACATGCATTACAGTGAAATGATCAACTATGTTGATATCTATCACATTTTAACACCACATGTTTAAACCGTTAGGCAAATTGGTCCATTTTTCAAATAGCCAGTCCAGTGAATGTCCGAGATTTTACTCTCAGATCAGCGCGGCCGGGATTCGAACCCACGAGCGTTCAATTCACCTCAGGAACTGTCATTTAAAACTTCATGATGTTGCCCCTACGCTATTAAGACATTCATTACGTACTGAACTAAAAACTTTCATACTTGACAGGCTGACTGATTGAATGATTGGCTGAATAATGAATTCATTGTATATTTATCTGTATCGTCTGGTAAACCCGCAAAACGGGGAATTTCAAACCTAAGCTATTTTTGTAGATATGAAACTGAAATAAGTTAACTGAAATAAATGACTGAAAAAACTTCATATCATCGAGGATTTATACCTACGTATGTACAAGTATATAATGTTGTAAGTTAAATGTAGCCACAGCTATACCTTAACCTAAACCTAACCCTAAACCTAACCCTAACCCTAACCCTAAACCTAACCCTAACCCTAACCGTAAACCTAACCCTAACCCTAACCCTTACCTTAGCCTAACCTTAACCCTAGTCCTAACCTTTACCTAACCCTAACCCTAACGCTAACTCTAATCAAAAAAATAACCCTAACCCTAACCCTAATCTTAACCTAACCCTAACCCTAACCCTTAACCCTAACCCTAATCCTAATCTTAACCTAACCCTAACCCTAATCCTAGTCTTAGCTTTAAAGTATCAACAATATCAAGTTGATAATTTATTACTTTTATATTTTTAATTACTAATTGATTATAATAATATCTATATTGCTCTATTATGCGGTATACGTTAAACGTAGACACAGCATTACCTTAGCTTCCAAGTAACAACAACCATATTGATAATGTATTACTTTTATTTTTTAAATTACTAATTGATAATTAATTTATTAATGTCTATATTATTATTATAATGTGCAGAAGCCAGTGGCGAAGTCGATAAGATATTCGACCGCGGATCAGTTGATGCGGGTTCAAATCCTGGGCTCGCCCGTCACCGACATCGCTTTCGAGTGAGGAAACTGACGTTAACCTTAGATTTATCAGCTTTTTATTTTATTCACTTAGCATTCTCTCCCATCAAGCAGCTATAGGTTATCTATTCTACACGATTGTACGTGTACGTATGCAGTTAAAAACCTGCTTATTCTTATCTGCTAGAGTATTGCGTAAATGTTGAGTAGATTTACATGTGATTAGATTTAATTGTGATACATTCGTTCTCTACGGCCTTAGTTCTAATTTCTAAACAGACGACTAATCAACATAACTGCAGCGATGCAGTTCTTTCAGCTGTTAAAGCTATTGTTCTGTTCTTTTCGGAGAGATAGATGAAATCATATGTATATAATACAATGACATGTCAATAATAATAATAAAAATAATAATCACTGACTTGTTGATTAGCTCAGTAAATCAGCTCACCTTTTGCTCGCCGGCTTATACTTATCACAATTGTGCTCGATGTTGTCATGGACGACAGTAGCACTCTAATAATTGTTATAAGATTGTAAATCGCACTCCTGGTAAACTAAGTACCAGCACTAAGACCTGAGCTGCATTATACATGTATGTGCGTGACTTCAGTATGCCTAAGCCTATGTATGCCTATGTATGCCCATATGCATGTCCGTGTATGTCTATGTATGCCTGTGTATACCTTTGTATGCACATATGCATGTCTGTGTATGCCTATGTATGCCTGTGAATGTCTATGTATGTCTATGTATGCCTATGTATGCCTGTGTATGTGTATGTATGCCTATGTTTGCCTGTGTATGCCTGTGTATGCCCATTTGCATGCCTATGTATATCTGTGTATGCTTATGTAAGCCTATGTATGCCTATTTATGCCTACGCAGTCTTATTAAATTTACACTTAGATAGATTTAAAGATACTTTAAATTAGATTTAGCAGACTCTTTACACTGCCTATCCAATATTTAAGCCACGCCTTCCATTAAGATGTCCCACAGTCTCAGAGCGCTACCCCAGGTGCTTCACATCGATACCAAACACTCTGGGCTGATGGTTCATCTTAGATACACTCTTTACAACGCGCTCTACCACTTCCGGTTCCGCTTCAACCGTCACTGTGACGTCATAATCTCTGACGTCATCGGCCTGACGTCAGCTTCGCATAGCTCCGCAGTACGACAAAATACCGACAGCGAGAAGCAGCGAGACGAGCACAGTCAGTGTTAACACTAGTATCCTCACCGGTTGTACATTCTCCTCTTCGTGCGACCCCCTTGTGGCTGCGTCTCTCTTGGGCTGCTGGTTTAACAGCCGGTGGAATTCCCCAGCTTCATCGTCGACGAGTGTGCGGGAGCCCCGGCTGAACTGGTCGAGCCCCGCGGGGAAGGGCCCTGCGGGGAAGGGCTCGGCGGGAAAGGACTCGGCGACCAGGTCATCTCGCCGCCGAGGCAGCGTGAGCAGGGGAGAGGCGAGTGAGGGGCAGACCCAACTCTCGACCTGCCTCGAGCGCGACCTGTTAGCTGCAGCCATACAATACAGTGTAGAGATACAACACATACAATACAGTGTAGAGATACAATACATACAATACAGTGTAGAGATACAATACATACAATACAGTGTAGAGATACAATACAGTGTAGAGATACAATACATACAATACAGTGTAGAGATACAATACATACAATACAGTGTAGAGATACAATGCATACAATACAGTGTAGAGATACAATATATACAATACAGTGTAGAGATACAATACATACAATACAGTGTAGAAATACAATACATACAATACAGTGTAGAGATAATAAAATAAATAAAGAATAACATATAAATACACTAAAATGTAACATGTTGTATTGCAGACTGTTAAAATAAATTACCATACAATACGATGATATCATAAAGTACGATAAAATCAACCTTCCAAATCATTCCCATCTCTAGTTGTCACTCCTCACTCTCTCTCTCTCTCTCTCTCTCTCTCTCTCTCTCTCTCTCTCTCTCACTAGC
This sequence comes from Enchytraeus crypticus, assembly GCA_905160935.1. NCBI lineage: Eukaryota > Metazoa > Annelida > Clitellata > Enchytraeida > Enchytraeidae > Enchytraeus > Enchytraeus crypticus. The sequence goes on along the minus strand of CAJHZI010000422.1, from coordinate 830,810 downwards.
TTACTCTATCTCTCACTCGCTTACTCTTTCTCTCTCATTCGCTAACACTCTCTATCTCTCTCATTAATATTGAATTCACAGAACTTATAACAACAAATCGTTGCTAGCTATCCAATAAAATAAATCCATTTCTTAACTAGACAAGTCTCCCTGCAATAGATTTTCAGACTATTACACTGCTTAGTCTAACTGTGAAGTTTTGAAAGTGCTAGATATAATCACAAACCACCACTATACGCCTAAACTCACTTTAAATAACTCACCGAAATTAGCTGCGAACGAATAATGTCTACAAGGGGCAGGTGTGCCCAGCGGGGCGGGGCTAAATCTGTGGCCCTGCCCCGGCCTCAGGCCCCGCCCAGGACTGAGGAAATACCTGAACCTCTGAAGGGACTCAGCGCAGGGCACCTCGGTCCAGCCCACGGGGTTGTATAGCGAGAACTGCAGCCCCAGCACGTCCCCCCTCTTAGCGGCTATAGGAGGATCAGCAGGGATCTGTAGATACCTGAGCTGTGGGGGGCTGAGAAAGGTCTGACCCACCAAGATGTAGGTCAGGGGCTCAGACCCCCCCTCTCGGTGGGGGCGCCAAATCTGCAACGACACGTTGTGCTGGATGGAGAGAATCTTGATGAAGACACTCCAGGATGTGATGAGCCCGTCGCTGATAGCGCTTTGTAGCGGGTCAGTGAGGAGAACCATGTCAATGAATGAACTGTCGTCCCTGTGAGGCCTCATCTTGACCTCGTGACCCAGCTGTCGTGAATCTAGAGCCAATCAATCGATCGATTAGTCGATCAGTCGATCAATCAATCAATCAATCAATCAATAAATCAATCGTCTCTGTGAGGTCTCATCTTAACCTCGTGATTTAGCTGTCGTGAATCTACAGTCAATCAATCAATCGATCAATCATTCAATCAATCAATCAATCAATTAATTAAACAATCAATCAATCATTGCAATCAAGCAATCAATAAACCAAACAATTAGCCAGTCAATCAATCAATCAGTGTTTATTTATATCTACCATCAGTCTGTTTTCACGTTCCATAAGGAGCACTCTATCGATCAATTATTTAACCATTTCACAAAAGATATTGCCGTATCCAATAAAGAATGCAGCTAACATCTTGGTAGAAATGTGACTACTGATGAGATTTTCCGTTTCCTCTCTCAATAATAATTGGTTAGTCGCCTCTTACGACACGTGTATTTCACGGTTGGTCTATTCATCAGTGACCATGCACAGCAAGGAAATCTAATCTAGCGATAACTAAGCATTCAATCATTCGATAGAACAGTGATATAAATCTCTATTAATTTTTTCAGTGCTTAATGTCATTGCGGCTGATATTAGGACTGACGCGCGATACATTTGATTTGTTCAACAGATGTCAGTGTGAGAGTCGAGTGATCAGAAATTATCAACCTACTCTTAGTAAACATTTGTATTTTTGTATTACACGTATCACAACCCTACATAGACGAGAAGTTGCGGGAAGCCCTGGTTAACACTTATGTAAAGTTTATACGAGAAGTTGTGGGAAGCCCTGGTTATATTCTATGTAAAGTTTATACGTGAAGTTGCGGGAAGCCCTGGTTATATCCTGTGTAAAGTTTAAGTAAAGCAGCGCTAAGCTGGTTAACAGTGGATTCTTACGTGGAAGTTAACGGAAGCCCTGGTTATATCTTGAGTCTAAATGAAGCCGTGGAAGGCTGGATATCTAATGTGGAAGAATTGCGGAAGGATGTGACACATAAATCCTGATCCTGTTTTTGTTTCTCTCCCGGATCATCTGCTCCAGCCACACTTTATCACTCCGCTCTCCGGGGTCCCACGTCTCGATTGGATTTCATTTATTAGCGAGTAAGAACAGGAGACAGGATTTAAAGCATCGGTTTACCGTCCGTTTATTGTCATGACGTATAATTTATGACTACATACATATCTAGTCATGACGTATGACTTATGATTACACATTTATCAAGTAGATGTTAGTCAAAATTGAGAAAGATCATAAGCAGAATCTCCCAAGAATAATGACATCAAAAGAGATGTTGATGATTTAAAGATTCACTTGTATGAGGACATGAAGAGGAGATCTGAAGACAGAGAATAGTGGAGGTGTTATGTACAATGGACCTGCCAGTAGGCAGTGCAATAAGAGAGAGAGAAAGAGAGATAGATAGATAGATAGATAGATAGATAGATAGATAGATAAATAGATAGATAGATAGATAGATAGATACATAGATACATAGATACATAGATACATAGATAGATAGATAGAGAGAGATAGAGAGAGAGAGAGAGAGAGAGAGAGAGAGAGAGAGAGTAGCTTAAGATCAGTCATTTTATATTTCATGGCGTCACCTATTTTATAACATATTGACATAGTACTATAGTGAAAAGATCACTTATGATATCGTCTAGCACTTTTAACGAGGGTTTAAACCTAAGATAGTTTAGTATATTATCCATTTACCGGTCCTGTGAATATCCCACAGTTTTCTTTAAGACCCGCTAGTCCGACTAGTGGCTGAGACATTAAAATTGTACGCAAGACGGCTTGTGGCTCGGGTTAACAACAACAACAACGTGACTGAGTTTTAGATAGTCATGGATTATATCAATTAAATATGTAAACTCATCATCATCATGATCATCATCACATTCCCTTAAATCCCACTTGAACTAGGGTCAGAATACGAATAGAGCTTCTTTTGAAGTTTTTCCATTCGATAAGTTTTTCTTAGCAATTTCTTGAGACCAGGCGCCCACCAACCGAATGCCCTTTCTGCCATTGGTTTGGATCTTGTTTTTATGTCACATTGTACGATACGTACATATTTACACGGCTGGTCTATTCTTCAATCAACCCGGACACAACACGAGGGTTTATTTAATTCAATAAATGAACTAAATTAAGTAAATAAATTATCTGTAATTTATTCAGCCACATCAACGAGTTATTTGTCTGTTTTCATCAGCTTAAGAAGCCGAAGAAATTCAATCGCATCAACTCATCAGGTCCTAAAATAATTCATCGCAAACAGCTTGGGTGCCGCTATCCATTATACCGCGTGTATCACAAGATTGAGATTTAATCAGCTAATTATATCGAGCGAAACACATAATCATGAAAGAAGATTATCCTAAATTCCCTTGCGTTTTCAATTTGGAATATTATTAAGCAAATAAAAATTGCGATATTTTTTATACAGTAGTAATTCTTAATACCTTGTAACTTTGCAGGAATTTTAAAGACTTTTCTCTATTGCGAACCTCCCGTGAACTTGATCGGTTTTAATGAGGCTGCTACGGTAGAACTGTTTTAGTCGCATTTGATGCATCATACAGTTTAGAGAAATTACCCATCAAATTTCTGCCACATGGTGGAGTTATTTATTTAGTTGGGTATAGTAAATGATTTACTGTAGAAGACACGAGAAGAAAGGACAATGGGACATCAGAGGCTCGTCACCAGAGCTCGTTGAAGTCGATGATTACAGGAATAGGTCGTAATTTAAGTCATTTAAACAACGGCTTAATCAACAAGCCAACTGTTTCTCTCGCACTACAATTACTATTTTCCAATTACAGTTATTTATTTTCCTTTTGAAATTTATTCAAATCTGAATTCTACATTTAACACTAGTCACTAGGTGTCATTTTTTTGTGTAATTCTAGATAAATAATTACTCTAAACTTGGAACTAGTTGCTTCTAATTAATTAATTAATTGAGATCATTAATTCATCATTAAATTTTATTGGTCATTGATCAATTACATAAATAGGTTGAAAGATAGGTAGAGATAGACTCACATGCAGCTTAACTTATGTCATCAACAACAACATAAAAAAGAAAACAACAGCAACAACAATGGCAAAAAGCAACAATAAGAAAAGCTACAGATGTGACTTGTTTCATAAAATTAGAAATTAAAATTAGGTTACTAATAATACTGGGTTAATAATACTGGATTAATAATACTGGGTTAATAACACTGAGTTAATAGGACTGGGTTAATAATAATACTGGGTTAATAATAATACTGGGTTAATAATACTGGGTTAATAATAATACTGGGTTAATAATAATACTGGGTTAATAATACTGGGTTAATAATAATACTGGGTTAATAATAATACTGGGCTAATAATACTGGGTTAATAATAATACTGGGTTAATAATAATACTGGGTTAATAATACTGGGTTAATAATAATACTGGGTTAATAATACTGGGCTAATAATAATACTGGGTTAGTAATAATACTGGGTTTATAATACTGGGTTAATAATAATACTGGGTTAAAAATAATACTGGGTTAATAATAATACTGGGTTAATAATAATACTTGGTTAATATTAGGGTTTGGGGTCACTGCTCTATCTCTTCTCGAAAGCAGGACTTGGCAGCAGAGTCGAGCGAGGAATTTAAGTCCCGGGACCTTGAGTTCATCACGTGACGTGAGCTGACCTTGTCTTGCTCACTTCACAATTTCTGTCATTGTCGCTGAATACATTTGCGCTGTTGAAGAGTATAATCGCATTCCATATGTAAATACCCTCCACTCTTCCACCAGTTCTTCACCAATTCTTCACCACTTCTTCTCCAGGTCATCCATCGATCATTCTAATTTCAACTCTCCAACCTATAGTGCCACACAGGCGCACCAGCACATATACAACGACACATACGTATAGTGCCACAGAGGCGCACCAGCACACATACAACGACACATACGTACAGTGCTACTGAGACGAGTACACATACAACGACACATACGTATAGTGCCACAGAGGCGCACCAGAACACACAAAACGACACATAGGTACAGTGTCACAGAGGCGCACCATCAATACATTTTTAAAATAAATTAATACCTTTTAAGTTTTAATTCCTTATAATGCAATTAATTGTATTGCAGCACATCAAATTGCACCACACTGGATTAAAATACATTCTCTTTCTAGGCAATACTATGCGATACAATACATATTTCATAAAATAACAGAATTTTGGCAGAATAGGAAAACATTGGATGCTATATTATCAATCAGAAAGTTACTACTATTTATTGGAGTCCAGTCCAAAAACACTCTTATTAGGAGTTCATTGTAAGCTTACTATTGTGATGATATTAGCCTGTCTGCTAAACATGGTTATTTTTACTATGATCTGACAAAAGCAAAGATATTTAGAATATGTAGTTATGGCATGACTGTTGTTTCAGCGATATAAGTTTTGTAACAAGAGCGATTTGATTTTCAGCTTGCTTCATTTAATCGTGAGAGTAAACAAAGCCCCTTTGTCATGTGTATTTAATAGTAAATTCTGTAATTTCAGATTTATTTCATGATATTCGGTCTCTAAACGGCTTTGAGATGATGTATTGTTGCGCATTTGGGTATACATATTCCAGAAATCCGGAAACTAAAGAATGGAAAATATCCTTTAGAGATTTGAAATAAAGTTTGTATGCATTCTGTATTATAAAATTATACAACCCATTAATAGGAATTAGTCTCAAATAATTTTTTGTCATAATGATATGTGATAGATGTGACGATAGATGTGCTCCTAAAGTATTTCATCATCTTTCAAAAGTTTTAAAATGTTAAAAAACTCCATTATGTTAGGCCTTTAAATAACGATCAGCTGACATTGGTTACCCCCGGCTCTTCACCACGGTGAATGAAATAGCAAAATTAGTTGTTGGCATCACTGCAATTCTTTAACTCAATGTTTACAATGGATGAGATTGCCTTTGACATTTCTGCTGTTTTTCTTTATTCTATGGACAAAAGTCACATGCGGAATCTATCTTAATTAATTTATGTAAGGATTGATTTGCTTAGGAGCTTGATGTTAAGATATATAAGAATATATTTGCTGAGGACCTTGACGTTAAGTTATTTAGGGATTGATTTGCTGAAGAGCTTGATGTTAAGTTATGTACGGATTTATTTGCTGAGGAGCTTGACGTTAAGTCCCTGGAGTGGAAGCAGTATTCAGGACTCAAGGACACACGCCGCTTCCAGACCGTGTTGACTCGTTCAAGCGGAACTCTAGGATCATTCAGGTGGAAACCTGGAACACTTCTAAACTGACAGATGCTCGCCAGTCCATCCATCCTTCCATCAATCCATCTTACAGCTTTATGACTTCACCCACAGGGCTTCCGTTAAGTCTTACAGCTTTACGACTTCACCCACAGGGCTTCCGTTAAGTCTTATAGCCTTATGACTTCACCCACAGGACTTCCTGTTAAGTCTTACAGCTTTATGACTTCACCCATAGGGCTTTCGTTAAGTCCTACAGCTTTATGACTTCACCCGTAGGGCTTCCGTTAAGTCCTACAGCTTTATGACTTCACCCACAGGGCTTCCGTTAAGTCCTAGAGCTTTATGACTTCACCCACAGGGCTTCCGTTAAGTCAGATAGCTATACGACCTAACGACTATAGGCTGGTGAAACGAACTGTTTCTGTTTTTATCATCTGAGCGACAGTGTTTATGTTATTTTTATAGAAACAAATGATATTCAGCAAAGATATGATGATTTAATTACTTGAAAGAAATTCTGAAGCTGCGAGACGTAACAATTAGTCATTAGCAAAACAAGCGCTGCCTTAAAAATTGATAGATCATTGACTCTCTCTCTCCCTTTCTCTATCTCTCTCTCTCTCTCTCTCTCTCTTTCTCTCTCTCTCTTTCTCTCCCTTTACAGCTCTCTCTCTCTCTCTTTCTCTCTCCCAGTGTATCTCTCACCCTAACTCTTTCTCCCTCCTCTCTCTCTCTCTCTCTCTCTCTCTCTCTATTCGCAAAACTAGTGTTTTCCTGACTCAATTAGCATTCCAGGCAATTGTCTTCTTGTTTCTTTCAGTTTCGGCAGTTATGGAGTACAAGACAACGTTTGTCTGATTCATGCACATAAATTCTCGTTCTTGGTTTCTTCAAAGCCTGGTTATTGTAATAGCCTGTTCTTATAGTGTAATAAATGGGTAATTGTTAGATTGCCAAAATGCCGAACAGCCTTCCATCACGATTCTTTTGAACTCTTTTCCTATGGTAGGTCTCCAAATATGGTCTGAACTTTCACATTCTACAAGACATTTTGATTAAATTGGCAACTTCAAAAAGAAACCAAAAATTCTGAATTTCAGTAGACCATTCTCTTCATATTCTGAGTCCATATATTGTATATTACTATTAGCATTCGTCATTGATCTCGCCTAACTGATGCTATATAAACAATTACACTGAAGCCTGAGATCAAGGGCCCATCTCCTTCTCTCTCCACACGCATAACTCATTGTCTAATTGTACCCTACAGCAAGTTACTCTACTCTAGCATCACTTCTCCATAATCCTTCACTGCCTCCACTGCCTCCCGGATACAGGTCGTCAGTGACCTCTTAGGATTTTAAATGGACTCGTGACCTTGCATTAGTTCCGTTCTACTTAGCAGTGAGCCTGCTCTCTCTCTCTCTCTCTCTCTTTCTGTCTCTCTCTCTCTCTGAATCTCTCTCTCTCACTCCCTCTCACTATCTCTCTGTCTCTCTCCCTCTCTCACACTCTCTAGCTCTCTCTCTCTCTCTCTCTCTCTCTAACTATCTCTCTCTCTCTCTCTATTTCTCTCTCTCTATCTCTCTCTCTCGTATTTCTATAAGTTTATCTGTCTACATTTCTCTAGACCTATATATAAATATCCAGTGCTCAATCAGATGATTGGTCCAAGGAAAATGATAAACTTAAAATATTATACTTTCACACTACAAGAGCACATCAATCCGTCAAATCAACACAAGCGCTGAGATCTCACATTTCCCTGCTTTCTGTTTCGTTCAAGCAGAAATTAAATATTGCAGAACTTTTCATACGTACATACTTGTAAAATAATATAATAAATTAAACATTGATAGCAATCAGAGGAGGATGTTTCACCGAAGGACGTCTCTTTACATTAGAACGACTCAAGACTGTACCAGTGGCGCCTCTACGTTACCATACCGACTGGTTGTGCATTAATTAACTACTTATTAATTAGCCTTTCATTGAATAGCGCGAATATTTATAAATTAAACAAGAGTTTACATGTAAAGTGACTGCCCAATGATGATGTAGTAACAAGAGGTTATTAGACCAATGGTGAAGTAGTAACAAAAGGATATTAGTCCAATGGTGATGTACTAACAAGAGGATATTAGCCCAATAGTAGGCCTAATATAGAAACAACGGAGAGATGTTATATACTCACAGAAGACTCTGTGGAGACTAGACTGTTGCCGCACGAATATCTCTAAGTTTAGCTGCACACATTGATAGTTAACAACAAGATCACAGGCTAATCTAGTCAGTCTGTTATATCTCTATGATCAACACTACATTAAGACAACAGGTTAATCTAGTCAGTCTATTGTATCTCTATGATCAATATTACATTAAGACAACAGGCTAATCTAGTCAGTCTATTGTATCTCTATGATCAATACTACATTAAGACAACAGGCTAATCTAGTCAGTCTATTGTATCTCTATGATCAATACTATATTAATCAATACTACATTAATACTAAATTAATGCTTGATCTTTCGGCCGCTTTTGATACCATTGATCACAATATTCTTCTGGAACGTCTTTCTTCCTGGTTTGGTGTTCGTGGAATTGTTCTTGATTGGTTTTCCTCCTATCTGACAGATCGTTCTTTAGTGTGAAAGTGATGGAGTACATCTCCATCGCCGTCTCATTAAAGTATGGTGGGCCTCATTTCCGGTCGTGGTCGCTATCCGCTTTAACTCTATCCCACACCCTAATCACTCTACTCTCTTCTCATCTCTTGCTCATAAACTAATGCTGATGACACTCAAATGTACGACTTGTTTCAACCCCCTAACTCCTATTCTAATGCTGAACCCCTCCTGCAACAAAGTTTTCAGTCTATATCGTCTGCTAATTTCTTGGCACTTAATCCATCTAAGGCTGAATTCTTGTTGGACGGGACACCTCAACAGCTTCTGAAGCTGAATGGGAAAACTCTTTCGTTATCTTCAGGTATTAAAATATCACCCGTTTCTTCTGTGAGAAATCTCGGTGTTATCATTGATAAACACCTAAACTTCCACGAACACATAACCAAAACTTCACAATCATGTTTCTTTCATATCCGTGATCTTCGTCGAATACGTCCATTTTTGTCACGTGAGACAGCTGCTACAATTGGTGCTGCTCTTGTGCAATCGAAGTTGGACTACTGCAATTCCCTGTTTTTAAATCTCCCTGGCTGTGTGATTGATCGGTTGCAATTTGTTCAGAATTCTCTTGCGCGAGCAATTTTTTGTAGTTCCAAGTACTCACATGTTACGCCTATTTTGAAGTCTTTGCACTGGCTAGAGATTAAAGAGCGCATCATTTACAAAACAGCTTCGTTAACTTATAAGTCCATCACCATCCCTGGACAAACTTGTATGTCTCACTTGATTAAAGTGATACAGCCAGCTATTACTCGGTCTTCTAAGTTAATTACTCTTGTGAGACCTAGCTTACCTTCACTCTCTAAGTTATCTAATCGTGCTTTCCAGCATGCTGCACCTCAGATCTGGAATTCTCTTCCATCCAATCTTCGAAAATCTTCATTTGAATCACATCAGCCTTTGCTTTCCTATGAGCAGTTCCATAAGCAGTTGAAGATCTATCTTTTCCAACTCTCTTTTCCATCCAGTGTCCATCAGCAGCGACCTGCGCCTAAACCACCTTTTCTTTAAGTCCCTTTACTTTGGACTGAATTTCTGGATTTTGGAATTTGCACCATTTTTGGACCTTCCTTTTTTGCTCGCCGGCATGATTTTGTCTCAATGGTGCTCGATGTTGTCATTGATGACTGTAGCACTCTAATTTTTGTTAGTATTATTATTATTATCAATACTACATTAAGACAACAGGTTAATCTAGTCAGTCTATTGTATCTCTATGATCAATACTTCAAAAAGACAACAGGCTAATCTAGTCAGTCAATTATATCTCTATGATCAATACTACATTAAGACAATAGGCTAATCTAGTCAGTCTATTGTATCTCTATGATCAATACTACATTAAGACAACAGGCTAATCTAGTCAGTCTACGTATCTCAATGTTCAATACTTCAAAAAGACAACAGGCTAATCTAGTCTATTATATCTCTGTGATCAACACTCCCACAGTGATTGAGGACTCTGACGCCACGCTGTCATTAGCTGTCGTGGCCTCGAGCCAATCACCGCCACGTGATGCCACTTGAAGAGTATCACGTTCATGACAACCCCAAGCTTCGCTCATATCAGATAATTGCATAACTTCATTAGAATATTACACAGTCAAGTGACTGTAGTTGAAGAAATAAGCGGAGATTTCTCCGTTACTGTCATTTGCTATCTCGTTCGTTACAAAGATTTTTTGTAATGGCGCTTTGCTTTCCTCTTTCCAGCGAATAACTGACTGACTGACCTACTGATTTTCTCAGTGACTGACTGACTGACTGACTAAATAACTGGCTGACTGACTGAATGACTGGCTGACTGACTGACTGACTGACTGAATGACTGGCTGACTGACTGCCTGACTGAATGACTCACTGCACTGACTTTCTGATTAGAAGAAAAAATGAGCGAGTGAATGAATGAATGAATGAATGAAAAGAACAAATGAATAAATGAATGAAAGAATGAATGAAAGAATGAATGAATGAAAGAAAAAAGAAAGAACAAATGAAAGAATGAATGAAAGAATGAATATATAAATGAATGAATGAATAAGTGAATGAATGAATGAGTAAATGAACGATTGAATGAATGAAAGAAAGAATGAATGAATGAATGAATGCTCTGATATAGAACAGTGTTGCTGTTGATGACGACAGTTGATACACATCTCCTAGGCAGGTTAACTAAGTCGTGTTGCCCAAAGCAGAGCTCACAACACGTGACAGCCGTCACTGCCTCATACACTTCTCTCCTCTAATCTCCTGGCTAGGCCTGGTGCCCAGGGTTAAGCAATTAACTGATTAATCGTAGCTTTACGTCAGTTTCATTCAGTCAGTCAGGTGTCGAGCTCTACTCGCTAGGTCTGTGCACTTCAAATGAGGTCAGAAACGTCCCTCAAATGAACTTGTGAAGATAATTATAATCGTAATAAGAAATTAAGGTTTAACGTCCGTTTCCTCATACAAGGATGATGTCAGGTACGTCGTATTTGTCAGATTGGCAAATACTACAATGGCAAATACTACAATACAGCTTAAATAGGAGGAGAGATAATAGAAGATGAGAGCGATATTGGATCATACACTGTTAAAGTTTTGCCACTAGGAATTCGAGAGAGCGAGCGAGAGAGAGAGAGAGAGCGAGAGAGAGAGAGAGAGAGAGAGAAGGGAGACAGAGAGAGAGAAGAGAGAGAGAGAGAGAGAGAGGGAGAATGGAGAGAGAGAGAGAAGGGAGAGAGAGATAGAGAATGGAGAGAGAGAGAGAGCAGGGAGAGATAAGTTATAAAATTTAACGCGTAACATCTAGAACGTCTGGAAATAAATATAAGAAAAGAATAAAACAATAAAATAAAGTAGAGATGAAAACATATATATATATATATACATATATATATATATATATATATATACAGATAAATATTTAAAATAGGCCCTAATAGAAGATACATAGAAATATATAAAAGAAAAGAATAAAACAGATAAAATAAGATCATCTAGAAATCAAGAAAACCAAAAGAAGATGACATAGAAATAAATGACACGTATAGAAAGAGATATAGGGTATGAATTGGTAGAAGAGAGAGGAAACATTTAGCCTCTATAATTGATGCAATTGTGTGACGTGGTAGCAGGAAATGTTTAACTCTTGCTACTTGTTCACGGGGCTTCCTTTAAGTTTATGCACCGTTAAACGTTATTTCAATCTGGCTTCTATTAGTCTTTACACTAGCTTAAGAAGAACACGACGTGACAAATTGACGAATGACGATGTTATGTAATTAACTCAGTTAACAACTTTAAATTTTCAAACCATTAATTCCATGTGGAATAATACAATTTCGATGACGCATCCGTTAGGACAGTAGTAGGCCTAGTTACATTCCCGGTGAGTTAATGTGGAAAGAGTTAAAGAAAGGAATCTACTCTACACTGGGAACCCCTTCATTGGAATCTCTCATTTTAGATACCCTTAACCACATTGACACAACTATTTTGACTACTATTGTGAAGCTGATAAAGCTAATGTTAACGTCAGTTTCCTCACTCGAAAGCGATGTCAGTGACGAACGAGCCCAAAATTTGAACCCCGCACATTCTGATCCGCGGTCGAATAACTTACCGACATCGCCATTTAGTGTGACATACAAGTTCTACTCTTCTAATATCTCCATATTTTTCTCACTCTTAATCTCTATCTCTGTCTCTGTCTCTCCCTGCCTCCCTCTCTCTCTCTCTCTCTCTGTCTCTCTCTTTGTTTCTCTCTCTCTATCTCTCTCTCGCTCGCTCTCTCTCTCTCTCTATCTCTAGTATAGCAGGAGTTACGTGAGACTATTCAAAGGAAACCCGAGTAAAGCTGGCGCTAATTGTCGCAAATCTCCTCAAAATCCTACAAGTGTCCGAGAACTGCATTAAATAATAAACAGCGTCCGTACAAACTGTGCACACCGTTCAATAACACACAACCCACTCATTCATTATCACTTTCTCACTTTCTCAATCTCTTTCACTCTCCCTCTTTTTCCATTCTTTCTCTCTGATCTTTATCCTTATCTTTATTTATTTCTCTCTTTTTTCTTTCTTTTTCGTTCTCTCTCTGTCTGTCTGTCTGTCTGTCTCTCTCTCTCTCTCTCTCTCTCTCTCTCTCTCTCTCTCTCTCTGTGTGTCTCTAGTATCACTCTATTTTCTCACTCCACGGATCATGCTAAGTCCGTGTTCTAAGCAGGAATCCCTCACTTCCGCTCTCGGATTTTCTGTATCCGGTATAATGACCACAGCGAGCTTTGTCAGCGAAGGCGTTGGATTTTTTTGCAACCAGTACTTGCCAGTACGTACTGGATAAGTACTTGACAGTATAGCCCCTATACGTATGAGTACTCGACAGTACAACTCCTGTATGTATGTGTACTTGCCAGTACAGCCTATGCACGCTTAAATACTTGACAATACAGCCTCTGTACATATGAGTACTTGCCAGTACAGTCCCTATACGGATGAGTACTTGACAGTACGGCCTCTGTACGGATAATTACTTGACAGTACGGCCTCTGTACGGATAATTACTTGACAGTATAGCCTCTGTACGGAAATTACTTGTTAGTACGGCCTCTGTACGTATGAGTACTTGCCAGTATAGCCCCTGTTCGGATGAGTACTTGCCAGTACAGTCCCTAAACGTATAAGTTCAGTTATCGTCGTGGTAACGAAGGACTGCATTGAGACTGCGAGTGTTTGTAACTGACACCCTATAATCTCATTTGTCTCTTCTAAATCTCGTTAAGATAAAAATCACTTCTCACACTCGAGCTACCGGCTCATAAACCACTGCAGCAACAAAACCCTCAGTGGTAGCACTGGCTCAATGTCATATCTATCTAATCTCATTAATCTAGAATTAAATTATAGTTTGGAAATACGAGAAAGGACTCACGTGATGTAGGTCTAATATAGGAATGTGAAGATTAACGCAATAGATTTCATCAGCCCAATCTTAAATGTTAACAGAATGATGGCATTGATTTAGCCCGCATTGAGACTCTCTAACGCGTCCACAGACGCATGTGCTGGCTATGAGGAGACAAAGCTACATGTATGTGCTATATTGGAGCAGCTCTCTACACGCCAACAGCTGCAAGTGTTCGCAATGAGTCGACACAGCTAGATGTCATATTAGTTCAGCTCTCTACTCTTCAACAGCTGCAGGTGTTAGTTAAGAAGCGACAGACGTGCAATTAATAAAATTTATGAGATAAATGCATTGATAGTTGCTGAAATCTACCGCAGGTTAGAAACAAGGGCTAAACTCTAAGCGTACAAAATGCTGTGAACCCAATGATAACGTCAGTTTCCTCACTCGAAAGTGATGTTAGTGACGGGTGAGCCAAAGATTTAAACCCTGCATATACTGATTCGCTGTCAAATATCTTACCGGCATCGCCACTATAGAGCCAATGTCTAGCACATACAGCAGAACTACGTAATGTGTTACTTTACTCTGAATCGAGATCTCTAATTAACCGTGCTTCCATGGATGACAGTAGCACTCAAATAGTCGCAGCTATGAATAAGGGTTATAAAGCTCACTAAAGACTTGAGCCATGGATTGAATGCAAAGTAGAAATATTATTAAAACTTCTCTCTTAACTCAATCTTCCATAAGCCATCATCAGCCCATAGATCTCGACCAGGCCTGGCTTAGCTGCTGCTATGAATTGCTCGAGGGATTAATGGTTAACACGCTTGCATCTACAGCTGAGAGACCTGGGTTCAACGCTCGAGGCGGCAAGGTGAGTGAACTCTATGACTAGAAGAACCTGACTAAGCCGTTCAGCTGAACAAGCCTAGGGGTCAGCCACTCGCCACTCTTGTGCAAACTTCCGTTAAAAGCGCAACATAGGTTTGTGCTATTTCCCCAGCTGGCAGGGTTTTGTTCCTAACTAGTTATTCCTAACCAATTAATCCTAAAAACTGAACTATCCCTGACCCTAACCCCAACCCCTTATCTTAACCCTAACCATATTCTTATGAAACTAAGAAAATTGAGTTAAACTTTAAAAAATAAAAGTGACTCGATCCAGAATTAAACCGAACTAATGATCTAAAGCCTAGCATCTACACCACTTCACCACCGATACTTTCCGATTGCACACAATTGAATAGACGATGTCAACATATTGTACTAGAAAATCGTCTGCAGTCAAAACAAACCCTGACTTCGTGTAATAGCATACAGTTGTGTTGCAGCTTTAGCCACAAATTTTTACAATGATCGTGTATTGATTTAAGCTTGAATTGACCTCACGAGGTTTATTATTATTATTAATTTAGTATTTGTTTGGTACCCTGGTGGTGAGAGAAAGTTGAGCTAATTACTTAATCAAAACCTTTAATACACGTGAGTAGTAAAATGAATGGCACTTCTCGTTTTCTCTGAGATGTGGCCGGGATTTGAACCTGAAACTCCAACAGTTTTGTTATAGAACAGACAATTGGACAGTCAATTAGCTGTGACAATAGAAATACTCAGTTAACCTTTAAAACTTTGCTATGCAGTCAGTGGCGGATCCAGGGGAGGGGCCCAGGAGGCCCGGGCCCCCCCTTAGGTCCGCCGATAAAAAATTTTAAACTATATTTTCATTGTTTCTATGGCAAGTTCGATGTGAAAATTGACCCTATGTTAGTAATGGAGGTGGTTAGGGGGGCCCGGGGGTGGGGTAAGACAGACATATTTTCATTGTTTTTTATGGCAATTTCGATGAGAAAATATGTTAGTAATGGCTGTGGTTAGGGGGACCTGGGGGGGGGGTACGAGAGGGAACTCTGTTCCAATAGCTCGATTTTTTCTTGGATATACTGGGAGCACTGTATAATGGAAGGGGGTCCAAAACAATGTTGACCGTTCCACTAGCTCTCAATTTTCACTTGAACCAATGCATAACTACTGCATTAGAGGAAAAAAGGGTGTAAGTAAAAAATATGAACTCTGTCCCGTAGCAGTGGTGCAAACAGCCTTGGCTGGAAGGGGCTTAAGCCCCCCCCCCCCCACCGCCAAAATTACGTCACTTTTGCAATTTGTCGTTATCCGCAGAGTTTCTTCAGAGGTGAAAAAATTAACCTACTTTTCCAAACAAATGTAGGATTTTAGGTTTTCCCCTGACGGGTATGAGCGGAGGGGGGGGGGGTAGGGTACGGGAATACACTCACTCTATGAGCCGAACGCAGTAGTGACCAAATTTTGAGCTCCCCCTACAGAAATTTTTCTGGTTGCGTCACATGTCCCGAAGAAAGCAAAAATGTACTCTCAAAAAATTTTCGGGACCCCCCTTAAAAAATTCATGGATCAAAGACTACAAACAGGGGCGGCCCTGTTTGTAGTCTTCTTAATATTTACGTTTCTCAGATACTTATCATAGTTAAACACATCCGTCGTAGAGAAAGGATCCCGTGTTGTTTCCGGGATACTGAAGAATAGCCCAACTTTTATCTTCGCAAAATGAGGAAGGCTACGGGAAGCCACCTCAGAAGCTAAAGTTTAACATGAATTAGACAATAATTGAGCGAATATTTGATACAGTGGTTTACTACAGGCAGTTGTACAGGTTTTACTAATCTGCGACGATAAAAAGCGGAGACTACTGCTTCAAGGTCAAGGCAAGGTCAGGGCTGGCAACACATCAGCACTGGCACAAACAAATCCAAACTAGCACAAACATATTATATTCCTAAGAACAAGGCACTTACGCACAACAACTACAGCACATAAACTGAAAAACAAAAGAATGGGTATGTATAATGTTTATATACATTAACACTAAATGAATGGCTTGATAGCACATTGCCAGTGGCACAAAATACAACATCACAGCAACAAAGCACACTGGCACATAGTCAGTTCTTACTAACAGCTAATGAGATGTGGAACAGTTTATCTCTGCGCATGCGCGGTGTCAATGCCTCAATCCCCTACAAGACGGGTGGGATTAGAACTGAGTGGATGGGGGTGTTGATGTTAGAACGGTAGTGGGTCACTCCAGCAGCATACAGATGAAGTGGTTGGCACGAGAGCTGCATATCGGCGGCTTCATTTCTAGCCACAGCTGATCAACAGTCTGTGTGACTCTACTTTCTTCTTCTTTACTTATCTCTCTCCTTTCTCATCCTCTCTCTCTCTCTCTCTCTCTCTCTCTCTCTCTCTCTCTCTCTCTTTGTCTCTCACTATACCTACGTCAGCAATAAAGCTGCTCATAGCTGATCGTAGCTGCTCATAGCTGCTCATTGCTGCTCATAGCTGCTTATAGCTGCTTATAGCTGCTCATAGCTGCTCATAACTGATGGTAGCTGCTGCAAGAACTAGTGTATGAACTAGTGTATGAACTAGTGTATGAACTACTGTATGAACTAGTGTATGAACTAGTGTATGAACTAGTGTATGAACTAGTGCATGAACTAGTGTATGTACTAGTGTATGAACTAGTGTATGAACAAGCGTATGAACAATGTATGAACTACTGTATGAAAAAGTGTATTTAGTCTGCACAAATGTTTCAGGTTTTCTTTTGTTCAGTTTATTTGACTGTGAGGAAATGTTGAGTTACGAGAACGTCTTCCTGGAAAATCTCTCATGTCTCTTGTCATTGACTCTTCTCTACTTTCTCTTTCTCTTTTTCTTTCTTTCTTTCCTTTTTTTCTTTCTTTCTTGTTTTCTTTTTTCTTTCGTTCCTTTTTTTTCGTTCTTTCTTTCTTTCTTTTTTTCTTTCTTTCGTGTTTTCTTTCATTCATTCATTCATTCATTCATTCATTATTTCTTTGTTTCTTTCTCTCTGCCTTTGTTTCTCTTTCTCTCTCTCTTTCTCTCTTTCTACCTTTCTTTCTCTTTCTATCCGTTCTCTCTCTCTTTCTCTCTCTCCTCTCTCTCTCTCTCTCTCTCTCTATCTCTCTCTCTCTCTCTCTCTCTCTCTCTATCTCTCGGGTTCTTTTCTTCCACCAGTATTTGTCATTTTAGTTCTATTTCTCACCCCTCCACTCATTTCTTCATCCCTCCACTCCACCAGGTGGTGCTATTCACTGGAATCTCTTGGTTAAGGAGATATGACGGGTTGATTGATTGATCGATGGCGTGCTCCACATCATAAACAATTCTCACTCTGTCGCTCTTCTTGATAGTTTGACAGGCTGAGGGTATTTATCATTCTTACAGTGGCGATGTCGGTAAGACACTCGACCGCGGATCAGTATGTGCGTGGCTCAAATCCTTGGCTCGCCCGTCATTGACATCACTTTCGAGCGAGGAAACTGACGCTAACATTAGCATTAGCAGCTTTGACTTTATCTAATGTCGTGTGATTTATCACTTCAAGTAGGCCCTATTTTAAGTGTTGTACAGGCTACATTATATAATTTTAAAGATTTACATTTCAACTTTTAATAATAAATTGCTTAGTTTACTGTCTTCCAGAAATAACCGCGTGTTAAGTTTATTTGTCTTTCTTCAAACTGTATCGAAGTATCAACCCCCGTCTATCTCTCTGTCTCTCTCTGTCTCTGTCGCTGTCTCTAACTCTCTCTCTGTTTCTCTCTGTTTCTGTCTCTCTCTCTCTCTCTATCTCTGTTTCTCTCTCTATCTGTCTCTGTATCTGTCTCTCTCTCTCTCTCTTTCTCTATCTTTTTCTGTCTCTGTCTCTTTCTCTCTCTCTCTCTCTCTCTCTCTCTCTCTCTCTTGCACACTGCACACTTACTAGCACGCACACTAGATCCAACAACGGCGCTATCCCTACATTATGAAAACCCCAATGATCGATCAATCAAGCACTTTCTACTCCACATATCTAATTCCTCTCGACTTATTCTAATCTCGCCATTTATCTCAATTCAATTCAACTCACAACGCCCACAGCAAATAATAATGCTACAAATATATCAGCTACAAATAACGTTTAACGTTCGTTTCTTATCAACTAAACCATCCATACACTGGCTAAGGGCTCGCTTGGGATTCGAAACTCTACATCTCATTCAATCACTGCAAGGTGGTTACCTCAGAAGAGACGTAGGCAGCAATACAAGTAGATACATCAGCAGCAATATCAGAGGCGATATAAGCAGCAATACAAGGAGATACATAGGCAGCAACACAAGAAGAGATTTAAGCAGCAATACAAGAAGAGATATATGCAGCAATACAAGTAGAGATATAAGCAGCAATACAAGTAGAGGTATCGGCAACAATACAAGTAGAGATATCGGCAGCAATACAAGAAGAGATATAAGCAGCAATATAAGTAGATATATTAGCAGCAATACCAGAGACGATATAAGCAGCATTACAGGTAGAGATCTAAGCAGCAACAAAAGTAAAGATATAAGCAGCAATCCCAGTGACGATATATCCTATATGCAGCAATACAAATTGAGATAGAAGCAGCAATACAAGAAGAGACATAAGCAGCATTACAAGCAATGAGACATTCAGTGCAGGTGAACCTGTGGGACAGTGTAGGGTCACAGTGGCTCAGCAGGAGCTTCCGGGGGGGGGAGTAACTCAAATAATTTGATGTATTATGATTTTTGTTAAAATGATTAAGGGTGAAAAGACTATAATTATGGATCCAGAAAACATTGATACCAGTAAGCAGTCATCGATGTCTCATTGACGTCTCTGACATTGCCTTATGGCGAGGAACCGGACTTTAAATTAGTATTGACTGATTGACTGATTTATTTATTGATTGATTGATTGAGTACACAGATATACATCAGTCATCTGTCGTTAAGAGTCGTGTACAGAATATGTGAGAGGTGTGGTAAATTATGTAAAGGGTGTGGGGTAGATTATGTGAAGGGTGTGGGGCAAATTATGTGAGGGGTGGGTATATTATGTGAGGGATAGATGTGATAAAGTTTAATGGTTAGTAACATTGGAGCTAAGCGTTCACCCCCCTCCCCTCTCCTGCCCACCCACCAAAGCACCTGGGTATTTTATCAGCACCAAGCACCGACTATATCATATTGACTTAAATGCTCCCAGTGCACCGGTTGAACGGCAGAGCCGATAGCGTGTGTGGCTTGTACACAGGAGGTCTCGAGTTCCAATACATGGTACATAATTTCTATACAACTAATCCACGAGTTTAATAAAGCCTAATATTAAATCGTCGCAATCTATTTCTTCTCTCTCTATAACTCAGTGTAGTCTTTCGTAGCTCCAAATACTCTCACGTTACTCCAATCCTCAAGTCCCTACACTGGCTCAAAGTTAGAGAACGCATTTTATACAAGACAGTTTCTCTAACTTATAAGTCTATTACCACTCCTGGGAATAGTTACATGCCCCACTTACAACAAGTGGGGCAACCTACCTCCAGGCAGTCGTCTACCAGGTCCTCTAAGGTAGTTACTCTAGAGAGACCGAGCCTTCCTTCACGCAGCAAGCTGTCTAGGCGCTCCTTCCAGCATGCTGCCCCGCAGATCTGGAATTCTCTTCCTTCCACTCTGCGCATCCCCTCATCTATTCCTGATCAGCCTTTCCTACTTTACGAACAGTTTCATAGGCGATTGAAATATTTTCTCTTCGACTTTTCATATCCACCAAACGTCCACGAACTGAGACCAACACGTAAACCTCCATTCCGCTAGTACCCTTCCTTGGACTGACTACTCGGATTTTGGCTCGCACCATTTATGGACCCCTCACTCTGCTCATCGGCTTTGATTTGGTTTCACAGTGATCAATGTTGTCATGGATAATAGTAGCACTCTAATCGTATTGTTATTGTTATTGTGTTATTGTTATCTCTGCATTTATTTCTTCTCTTTCGCTCTCTCCCTCTGTAAATCTTTCTCTTTGTAGCTCTGTCTGTTTTTCTTCTCTCTGTCTGTCCCTCACTCTCTCTTCCTCACTCTCTCTCTTTCTTTATCATTCTCTGGCGGCCCTGACATAATATTGTATGAGGAAACTAACGTTAAACCTTAATTCTTTTATATTTATTTATTTTATCATTTCTCTCTCTTTCTCTATAATTCTCGATCATTTAGTTCAATCTCTCTCTCTCTCTCTCTCTCTCTCTCTCTCTCTCTATATATATATATATATATATATATATATATATATCTTTCTCTCTCTCTCTCTCTCTCTCTCTCTCTCTCTCTCTCTCCCTGTCCGTGTGTCTCTGGCATTCCAGCCAACAGTAAACTAAACAGCCCGTGTTGTCGAGGACAATTAATAAGAGAAGCTTCTCTGATGGATGTCGAACTTCCAGAGACATTGATACTGATATAATATAATATCTCCCTTTCCCTATAACATAAACCCTTCCCCTTCCTCTCCCCCCAGAATACTCCTCTCAACTCCCCACGCAAAACAACTCATCATTTCTCGTTTAGTTTCCACTCACTCTATCACATCTTCATCTAGACCCCATAGCTAAATCCAAACTTAGACCCCACCAGCATGCCCGTGGGATCTAGCTGTGGGATAAGCATGCATGTACCTCACATCTAAACCCCACCAGCACCTTTATCCCACATGTAGACCCTACCAGCATCTTTACCCCATATCTAAATCTCGCAAGGCATTAAGTCATCTCTCAGCTAGAGGATAGACTGATTCAGTCACCTCTCAGCTAGAGGCTAGACTGGTTAAGTCATCTCTCAGCTAGAGGCTAGGCTGTTTAAGTCATCTCTCAGCTACAGGCTAGACTGATTACGTCATCTCTCAGCTAGAGGCTAGGCTGGTTAAGTCATCTCTCAGCTGGAGGCTAGACTGGTTAAGTCATCACACAGCTAGAGGCTGGTTAAATCATCTCTCATCTAGAGGCTTGACTGATTAAGTCATCTCTCAGCTAGAGACTAGACTGGTTAAGTCTCGTTTATTCTCGTGAATGTTTCGACTGTAGCTTTAGATTTGTTCCAACATTAAATAACTCGTACAACAGATACATGACCACTTTTATTTCCGCTCTATTTATCTGGCCACGGATTTTATTTGCGTTCGTTTATCTCATTACGCTCGTGAAGATCTTATCCGAAGCCTCTATCTCAAACAAAGCTGAATGGTGATATCTCTAGGGTTTCCATTATCTAGCGCTGACCGACGCCAAAAGTTTCTAGACTAAAGCTGGCATGCGCTTTCCAGAGTGCGTGAGCCACAAGTCAGTGAACTAAGAACAAAGTTGATCAGGTGAAAAATACATATACGAAAACAAATTTAACAAAAGATTTCCTATAATATAGTCTAAATCAGGCACATCCGTAAAGACAACACAACAAATCTGTACATTTGTTGATTTACCCTAAGTTGACACGCCATATAGAGTTGAACACGCCCACTAGAGTTGAACATGCCCTTCAGAGTTGAACACGCCCTCTATAGCTAAACTTGCCCTACAGCGTTGACCACGCCCTATGCAGGTAAATGTAGAGGATTGAGTACACACAGTGTCGCCTCTGTGTATATCTCAGCATCATATTATTATCTAAATACACGTCTCAATGCTCCGGATGGACATAAATCTTCACACTGGATCAGTAATCCATCCATCCATCAATTCATTCTTCAATCCATTCTTCAATCCAAGTCTCCATCTCTACAAATACGTCGATTGGCATCAGCCGTGCTGTGTGTTAACAGTAGCTTTATCGAGCTCTGTTTGTCTCACTTTTGCTTCATATCATGTTGTCTCTCTCTCTCCCTCTCTCTTTTTGTCTTCTCTCTCTCGATATATATATATATATATATATATATATATATATTATATATATATATACATATATAAACATGTATATATATTATATATACACATGTATATATACACATGTATATATATATATATATATATATATATATATATATATATAGATATATATATATATATAATGTATTATATATATATATATATCTATATATATATATATATATATATATATATATATATATATATGTACTAGTGAGAAATATCTCTCTAGTACTACGTGACTAATGATTATACATGTAATATGCATGCATAAACATGTATAACTATACTTGAGTCTACACAGACAGTATAGATCTGGGTACGAACCTCTAGGTGGCTCACAGGTGCTCAGCTTGACATAAGCCTCGTAGTACGACCCGTGGAATGTGTACGAGTTCGCCACCTGTTCGCCCTCTCCACACATCCAGTGGTTGGCCCCCTCAGGCTCCAGATTAACGCTCTTGATGAGCAGGGGCACCCCAGCCTGACCTCTCTCCGGCAGGTCCCTCAGCCCACAGGCGCTCTTCCTCCCTCCATCGCACCTCAACCGCTGTTTGTCGCCAGCCAGCGACACAGTGGTGCCCAGATCACAGTCCTGCTTGTTGTGCGGAATCACGACAACCTTTGACCTCTCTTCCACGCGCCTCACGCTCGGGTTGTAGACGGAGATGAAGGACGGATGCCAGCCGTGGACGGCTCTGATGTTCAGATGTAGATCGGTTAAGGCACAGAACTCCGAGGCGTTGAGAGAGTCGAGGAGGCGGATGACGGAAGGGTCCAAGATGGAGATCTGGGATTGGTGATGGGATTCGTTGATGAACGTCCAGTCTGGAGACGCGTTGTCGACACCGAACCGCGCCCAGACCGACCCGTCGCTGGTGAAGCTGAGATAGATGTGACTGGGCAGCCCGGACCCGTGGCCTGAGTCCTGCGTGGAGGGAAGTGGAAACAATCCTGTGTCCTTACTGCACCAGTCTATGTCGTCTGAAAGCACAACGTGGCATATAATGAAGCGTGTTTTAAGATCTCGGCTTGTACGTTACTAAAATCAATTATAAAGAAGAAACTGACGTTAAATTGCTTTTAAGATTTGACCCCGTGAGGGTGTGCTGAATGATCATATCAGAATATTCTGTTGGAGTATCTTACATAGTGTACCTTCTATCTCTTTCTATCTCTCTAATCCACTGAATGCGTGTCATGCGTTCTTGTGAGGAGGAAGGTGGTTATTGATAGTGCAGTAACAACAACAACAGCTACGACCACAGTAGCTACAGTAGGCAGAAATTTCTGTGCAGGGCGACCAGGGTGGCTGGGTGACCAGAAAAGGGGATTAGGTCTATAAATTACTAGTAGGAATATAACGTCGAGAGATTGTAAATTATATTGTAATTATTGTTGTACTTCTTTCAAAGCATTTAAAGAGAATGTCGAGTGTAGTCTAGGAACGCCTGATGAAACATTAGCGCCTGTCTAAATAGAACACATTCCACTCCACTGCACTTGTGACGTGGACTGCATCCACTGGAACAACTTCCTGATCGAGATGATGAGTTCTGTCACATCATGGACGACTAGAGCAAAGCCGAGAGAGATTAGAGAAGAGATCTGTTGGAAAAGATTACAAGCGGAGATTTGAAGTGTTTTGTTGAGTTGAGAGATAGAGCCATTCACACATCTATAGCTCTATATATATAGGACAGATATAGGACACATAATATTATATACTCTATATACTGTACATGTATATATATATATATATATATACAGACTGGGGCAAAAAATAATCCACCAACGAAATCTCAATAACTTTAAGAAAACTCAAAATATCTCTACGAAATTTTCGGAGCTTCCAAGGGAGGAATTTCTGCGTATATCCTGCAAATTTGATGAAACTATTTTCATTAGTTACGAAATTACAGCATTTCTACGAGAAAAGTGCTAAAATCCATTTAACAAGGCTTTTCGAAATGTCAGTTGTTCCTTTTAGACAAAACGAGCCTGAAAAGGGCCGTTTACTTAAGTGGTGGAGTTTAAGCCTGCACTACCTTGTTAGCTGCTCCAATAAATGATGCATAAAATTCGTTCTTATGTTAAAATTATTCCTAAATTTTGAAGAAAATATCCGGTAGTTTTGTTTATAAAAGCCTTGTTAAAATTGATTTTAACATTTTTTTCGAAGAAACGCTGTATTTTTGTTACTTCTGAATATATTTTCACCAAATTTTGCAGGATATGTGTAGAAATTCCTCCTCTGGAGGCTCTAAAAATTTTGTAAAACTATTTTGAGTTTTGTCCAAGATATTAAGACTTTTGGCAAAAAAAGCCTTGTTAAAACTGATTTTGCAATTTTTTCGTACAAATGCTGTAATATTTTTCCTGCTCAATAGATTTTCATAAAAATTTCAGAATATAAGCAAAAATTCCTCTCCTAGACGCTCCGCAAATTTCGTAGAGAAATTGTGAGTTTTCTTAAAGTTATTGAGATCTCACTAGGGGATTATTTTTTTGCCCCAGTCTGTATATATATATATATATATATATATATATATATATATATATATATATATATATATATGTATATATACTGTATATAATATATATATATATATATATATATATATGTATATACTGTATATACTGTATATAATATATATATATATATATATATATATATATATATATAGTATATATGTATAGAGTATATGTGACACATACGTATATACTATATAGGATAGCAATTTTATTTACATCCTAAGGAATCATGAACTACTGGTTGAACCTAAGAACACTTCTGGCTAAATGAACTTCTATGTTTGTAGACATCGCAATTTACTGGACAAACTAATATAAACTTTGGTGTTCAGTAGAGAAATTTTAAAAAATAGATGTGTCCAATGGAAAATGGTTCAAAAAGTGTTGAGTCGAAAAGAGAATGATTAACAAACTGTTTGGTCCTACCGGAGTGATTTAACGTTTGTTTTGCTCACAGAGGAGTGCAGTAAATAGATTTGTTCAAATGATTTGCAATGAACCATTTATCTAAAATATTTCTTTAACTTAAATTTTACGATTGAAAATCGTAGTTATTAATTGCTATTTTTAAAGTTCAATTGCTACTTTGTGTTAAAAATAAAAGTGAATTTATACTGCAATTCTTCTTATGATCATAAAACTGTCCATGACAACATAGAGCTCTTAAAGCACTGAAAAATCACTCAAGAGAAAAAGAAGGGATTAGTTTAAAGTGAAGACTAGTGGTGCCAACTAAACAAAAGTGGAAAAGTGTTAAAAGAGTTACATGAAAAAAGAACAAAAGTAGAGAGGAAGAGTTCAGAGTGAATAAAAGAGTATTGAGCGGAACAAGAATAATTCTATGTAAGAGAGAAATAGTTGAAGAACTAGGACGGAGACAAGAGAAAGAGAGAGAGAGAGAGAGAGCGAGAGCGAGAGAGAGCAAGAAAGAGCAAGAAAGAGAGCGAGAGAGAGCAAGAAAGAGTAAGAAAGAGAGCGAGAGAGAGCGAGAGAGAAAATAAAAGAAAAAGACAGAGAATGAAAAATTAAGAAAATTAAGGAAAAAGATTGTGAGAGACTGAAAGAGAAGAAAGACTACAAAACATAATTATTAAAGAGAGGGAGAGATTTAGCAAGAAATATAGAGAGCGAGAGAGAGAGGGAGGGAGAGAGAGGGTGAGTGAGAGAAAGCGAGAGAAAAGTAAAGAGAGGTAGAGAGCAAAGAAGTAATAAAAAGAGGAAAGCAATCAGAGCTGTTGGCAGTAAAAACGACATAACGCTTTTAGACGTTAGACTACGTGTTAAGTGCTCTGCGGGATTTACTACCCCACTCTTATACACCATTGTGTTCACTCTGCCCCCTAATAATGACCTCAACCTCTATCTAGCTTCATTGATCTTACTCAAAACAGTCTATTCAACGTCCGTTTCGTTGTCTCCTGAGTGTGTCAGTGACGGCACGAGCCCTGGGTTTGAACTCTAGACCTACTGGTTCATAGGATAGTCAAAGTCAATCAATCAATTAATCAATAAATCAATCAATCAATTAATAAGAATTTAACGTCCAGTTCCTCGCCATAAGGCAATGACAGGGAAGTCCGAGATCAAAATTAAAATTACGTGGCAAGAACTTGCTTTTCAGTAGCAAAGTGACGTTAGCTTAAATCTGACGAGTGTGCAATAATAAACTGGAGTGTATACTTATAAAATTGTTTCCATATTTGAGAAATAGACCTATATGTTTTATAGAGGTATATTTCGTACAAAATTCTTTAGTGATTTATAAATTTAAATTCTAAATTTAAATTAGAGTTTTTTTAAAGAAAATATAGAACTTAGGCTGCTTAATAAATACAGGCAAACGCAAATTTAAGTTTAAAAATACCACTATTTCACTTTTAAAGTCTATATATTAAATAAGATGTTTTAAGTTTATCATTATTGGTCAATGTGAGCAGGAGAGACACTAAAACTATAAAGCTATAAAATATTTTAAATATTTTCCGCCATTGCTCGTTTCATTTAAAGGAAGACACATTTGATACGAGCTGAAAGGCTTCAATGATCTCAAGTTAAAAGAAAAGTCTCAAACTGAAATTGAACACATTCAATTTATCAGAATTCTTGATGATTCCATGTAGTACACGACAAAGTCTCACAATCTCTTCTATTACTCCCGTTACACGCTTAGCTCATCGCACGTGTCACATAGTTCTATTGCCGGGTTGCTATTTTCAATTTTTCACGATTTCTTCCCCTTTCTCCCCCAATCTCCCTCTTTGCCTCTTTCTCGGTGATAATCTGTGATTGTTGATGCCAGAGTAGGCTTTAGAAATTGCACAGAGATCACGTGACGTCACTGTCGTCACACAGTAGAGATCATATGACGTCACACATTAGAAATCACTTGTCGTCACGCATTAGAGATCACGTGACGTCATACATTAGGGATCACGTGACGTCACACAGAAATCAGGACTTGAAAGTTATCTAATGACACAAACACATATGCCAAAGCTTAGCTTCCAGCCTGTAAGATCAAGGTTAAAGGTGAGCGGTACAATCAATGTACTAGAGCGGTACAGTTACTGTACTAGAGCGGTACAGTTACTGTACTAGAGCGGTACAGTTACTGTACTAGAACGGTACAGTTACTATACTAGAACGGTACAGTTACTGTACCAGAGCGGTACAGTTACTGTACTAGAACGGTACAGTCACTCTACTGGTATCGTATATAAAAGTCCCACCCCAGAATGTTCATTGAAAAAGTGGCATGTCTCATGCGAAACTTCGAGTGCTACCATGCCTGTTTAATACATTGTCACCACAATGGCCGGTCCTCAGACATTCAGTTAAATAAAACTTTACAACAAACTTAATCTAAATCTAAAGCTATTTGATTTAAACGGTTCATCTTCTCTCGATGCTTGAAATAATTGTAGTATCGCATGGTAAAGGGAAGTCCCGTAGGTTTATGTGTTTGCACCGCCACGTGACGCAGTGCACACGCCGCACTCGAGGCTTCCGCTGAGATAATTGCGTGCACGCCACCGGTCGCTCCATCATCCTGTAATAGCACTCCTGTGTGTCCAGTTAATGCCGGAATTAAGTTCCATCAGGACGGTTTAGAGAGAGCGGAGGATCTCTGTGAAATACTCCAGTAGAAAGAAGAGATATTAATCTAAACGAAGGATTGGAGTCAGCGCTCTATTTAAGCGTCTATTTGTTCAGATATTAGCTGCTAGAGCTAGCCTAGGCTGACAGGTCGACCATTGCTAGCCTGGACTGATAGGTCGACCATTCCTAGCCTGGACTGATAGGACGACCATTCCTAGCCTGGACTGATAGGACGACCATTCCAAGCTGGACTGATAGGTCGACCATTCCTAGCCTGGACTGATGGGACGACCATTTCTAGCCTGGACTGATGGGTCGACCATTCCTAGTCTGGACTTGAAACAGGACTCAGAACTTCGGATGAGGTTGATAACTACTTTGGCTAAGAAGGACTATTAGCATAGTGACTTTGACTGAGCAGGTTCAACAGATCATTAGGGTCGGAGGTTAGAGATGAAAGGGTAGGGTAAGATATCTGACGCAGAAATATACATATACATGTTCCAACATTGCTCTAAACAAATTAATTGTGGATTTAATTTAGTTCATAAAAACTAAGTATTTTAATTGCTCAATCAGATTAAAACAAACGTGATTTGATACGACAATTCAATCCTAACGTAAATTCCAAGTCTGGATTCCCCACACGACTATAACTGTTACTATGACCCCACCCCCAAGTTAAGCCACGCCTTCTATGACCTCACGATATTTCCATGTATCCAGGACTCAATACAAGCGCCGCCAGCTTCGCTGAATTCTTTTAAAACAAATTTTATCTCGACCTTCAAATTATCAAACTTTCCCAATGGCGTGGAAAGCGATATTTTTCTAAATTTTAGTATTTAAATCATCTAACATTTCCTTTTTCCATTTGAATATTTCTATTTTGCATTGCTTTCATAACTAGATCAACGCTTTAATATTCCAATGGCTGGAGCCGGTAGCGAAGACGGTAAGATACTCGACCGCGGATCAGTATGTGCGGGGTTCAAAACCTGGGCTGGACCGTCAACGACATTGCTTTTGAGTGAGGAAACTGACGTTAATCTTAGCTTTGCCACAGCCACAGAATAATCCATCGATCAAACCATTTATCTCATCTAATCGCCACCAAACCTTGGTCTTCCTCTTAACAAAGAAAAATTATGTAAGTCTTCTATAATTAGAATATATATTGTATATATATATATATATATATATATATATATATATATATATATATATATATATATATATATATATATACTGTATATATTTGTTATAGAGTAACATTAAAACACGTCAGCACTGCCAGAAGCATGCTATCGTCATTGTAATCTTAAATTTAACATTAATTATATTATCCTCGCTAGGATTCGATCCTCCCACGCTCGTACCTGAGGCTAAACGTCTTACTACATCACATAGACTACCAGGCTGAAGGCAATCAGGCTAATTGCCATTAGTAGTTAGGATTATTGGAGCCTTGCTTCTATATACAGAGCTATACATGCAGGGTGGAGTGGGAGAGGAGGAGAGTCAGAGAGAGAGAGAGAGAGAGAGAGAGAGAGAGAGAGAGAGAGAGAGAGCGAGATAGCGAGAGAGAGAGACAGAGAGACAGAGAGAGAGAGAGAGAGAGACAGAGAGACAGAGAGACAGAGAGAGAGAGAGAGACAGAAAGAGAGAGAGAGAGAGAAAGTTTTATTTCAAAAATACACTCAAATACGCTCACACACTAGGTAAAGCTGGTAAAGCTAAGGTTAACGTCAGTTTCCTCACTCAAAGGCGATGTCAGTGACGGGCGAGCCCAGGATTTGAACCCCGCACCAACTGATCCACGTCGAGTATCTTATCGACTTCGATGTCGGCCGTCAACGAGACCAAAAAACCTATCTAGTTGATCACCCATAAACTTGAGTTGAGGAGGGTATATGACAGAAGAAGGGAGAGAGAAGATGAGGGGGAGAGGGGGGTGGGGTAGCGCCCTGCTGTGGACGATTAATTAGCGAGCTGTTTCTAGTCGCTCTGCCTTCAGTAATCCAAGAGAAAGATTAAACGTAGATTAATCTCAGGATTATTCCAGGGTTTATCGGCGCAATATATTAGCGCTAGTGTTCAACGCAGGTTCATCGGCGCAATAAATTGGCGCCAGTGTTTAGCGCAGCTTCATCAGCGCAATACATGGGCGCCAGTGTTTAGCGCAATATATTAGAGCCAGTGTTCAGCGCAGGTTTATCAGCGCAATCCTTTAGCGCCAGTGTTTAGCGCACGCAGGTTTATCGGCGCAATACATGGTGTAGAGATGGACGCTAAAGCACGTAGGTTCATTAATGCTCGCTTGTGCTCTAGCTCTCAATGACAAAACATTACATAGTGCCGGTAGTCTCTAGTATCAGCCGTGACTGAGGAAACGAACGCTAAAGTGGCGACGTCGGTAAGATACTCGACCGCCGATCAGTATGTGCGGGGTTCAAATTCTGGGCTCGCCCGTCATTGACATGGCTTTAGAGTGAGGAAACTAACGTAAACTTGAACTTTACAAGGTTTTGTTAAACTACGAAAACTGTTGGTTGTCTAAAGCGTGGCCTCCAGCCTAAAGCAGCCGAGTGGCTCTTACTCTAATGACAAATTATCTGCGTTAAAGTCATGAAGTCACCGTTCACGTGACGACGCTACAGCTGACAGTCTTTTGTTGATAAACAATGCCTGGAACACAATGATAAATA
This sequence comes from Enchytraeus crypticus, assembly GCA_905160935.1. Lineage (NCBI taxonomy): Eukaryota > Metazoa > Annelida > Clitellata > Enchytraeida > Enchytraeidae > Enchytraeus > Enchytraeus crypticus. The sequence goes on along the minus strand of CAJHZI010000422.1, from coordinate 799,994 downwards.
CAGAAAAAATTATAGAATGTTCCTTAAATTGACATTTATATTGGTATTTACCCCATAGAAGCTGATGATTACATACAGCTGCAAAGCATTTAAAAATTTCCTATCTTCTAATAAGAAAGAATCACATTGAAAACGATTGAGCTTTTAAGGTGAAACTGCTTGGATTGACAATGCAAAAACAACATTTATTTATCAACACTCTGAGTCCAGCCTTTACTTTCTAGTGTCTGTTTACTTATATCCTATTCGCTATATCGTTCAACCTTGACAATGAAACGTCACCCTTTTACTAGGAATTTTAAACGACGGCGGGAATAAAATGTGAATAGAATACAGTAAAGAAATGAGTCGGTCCGTGTAAATTATTTTAAAAATGTTTCAATCAGCTGTGACACAAGCTGTACCTGACTGCGATTAGAGATAGTTAAGATGTCTGGCCCCAGACTTCCAGGTAATTATAATCTCCATGATTATATTTAATTTGACGATTCATCCGGAGATTAAGAGTCATCAGGAAATTAAGTTTTCTTTATTGAAAATTAAAATGAATGAAAATGATGAGGAGAAGAAGATTGGGAGTTTTTAACAGATATGATTTAAAATGACCTTCAACGTTCTCGAACTAAGAGAAAGAGAAAGATTATGAGAGTGAGAGAGACAGGAAGAGAGAGAAAGAAAGAGAGAGAGAGAGAGAGAGAGAGAGAGAGAGCAAAAGAGGGAGAATCAGAGAGAGAGAGAGAGAGGGAGAGAGAGCAAGAGAGGAAGAGAGAGAAACAGAGAGGAGTGAGCGAGAGCAAACGAGAGAGAGAGAAACAGAAAGAGAGAGCAAGAGAGAGAGAGGGAGAGAAAGGGTGGAGGGAGAGAGAGAAACAAGGAGAGAGAGAGAGAGAGAAAGAGAGAGACAGAGAAGAGAGTTTAGGATAGATTTATTGTGCATTTGAACTCACGTAGAACTCTGCTCGTCGCCACAGCTAATGCAAGCCTCAATGAAGTGAAGAAATATCCGAGTAGAAGTTTATAAGTCCAATGCACTCTAGTGTTCAGGACGTCACCAATATTGCTGGATACAACAGTACTCGATGTCATCGGCTTATCCATACCACCGGCATGACTGAAGCTTCTATTATTTGTGTGAAATGAATTAGTCCTTCTGTTGTTTTCATCTCTGTGTGATCCATTGATAGTCACACTACACCTACATGTGATAGGACTACTGCTTAGTACACTGCTATCTAGCTGACCACCGCAGCTGCTTAGTACACTGCTATCTAGCCGACCACCGCAGTTGCTTAGTACACTGCTATCTAGATGATCACAGCTACTTCTTGTACTTTTATCTAGTTGACCACAGCTACTTCTTGTACTTCTATCTAGCTGACCACAGCTACTTTTTGTACTGCTATCTAGCTGACCACCGCAACTTTTACTTGTACTATCTGTGCTATTTGTGACGGAATAGTTCTTTATTTTATTTTCGTTAATTTTTCTGTTGACAACAATTCTGCTGTCAATACGGTTACTGCTGTTTCTGCAATCATGGCGTAATTTTCTGTTGTTTACTATATGAGGACAGCTGCAGCTACTGCTGCTTGTTAGTTCATTGTTATGACTTCTATCATCACAGCTGTTGCCAATGAGCTTCCCGCAGCAGTAGCAGCTGTGGGTACTATTACTCAGCTGGCAGCAGCAGCTGGGTACAGCAGCGTAGCAGCTGTGAGCTCTATCTCTCACCTGGTAGCAGCGTTGAAGAGGCATGTGTAAAGGCAGCTGTGCACAACTTACGGTGATGCCTGAGCTGACAATAGGGCAGCTTGAACAGCTGCTGCTCTTGTAATATCTGTTGCTAAAGCAGCTGCCTTCATAAACACGGTACAGTGGGCGCTCCATGGATCACTGTCTGTTGTTGTAGTGTTCATTTCAACGCCAGTCGTCGAGTGCTATCACCCAGCAATACGTATGAGCAAAAAATTTCTTCTAGCAGCTCTTAACACTGCTTCATCATCAATGCTGCAGTTGCTGCTAAACCTCCTTCAGCAGCTGCTGCAGCAGCTGCATTAGCTGCTAAAACTGCTACTGTGGCTGATGATGTTGTTGTTGTTGCTGCTGCCAGGCACACGAGTCACAGGATATATCTAGTCAGTGCTCAACTCTTGCCGGTGTGCTTCTGATGTAGATGTTAGACGGGCAGAACGATGTAAACATCTGTACTAATGGCAGAATCCTATCTCATTCAGTATTACTTATTCACTGTTGCTTTCCTTAAATCTCCAAAGTTAACTGAACTGAAATAAATAGAAAAATCAATCAATAAATCATTCAATCAATCAATCAATCAATCAATTAAATAAACAATAAATAAATTATTCAATCAAGCAAACAATTACTCAATATTAATTTCTGTAGACAGATTCGTAATTAAATGATAATTCGTAATGTAAAGTGGCATATAATCATTGAACAACGTGCACATACACATGTAGTATATTTACACAGTCTTTGCGCTCGTCTATTTCCTAAGCTTTAAATTGAGCAACATGTTCCTTAAACTTGTTCTCTATACTTGTTTTTTATACGTTTATGCTTATTCTCACTACTTGCTCTCTATAATGGCATTTAAGGCGTAAATATAAGTTTTTCACAAGATAGAATGCCACATGCAGTATAGATATATATACATGTATATACATATATATACAGGGTGAGTAAAAAAAGTGATAACACCTGCAAAACGTTTGAATATCTCAGGCTACTGTTAATATTTTCAAATCAAACTTTTACCAATTACTAAAGGACTCATTTGTAATGGGGTGGCCAATTTCCATCCATTTCAATCTATAGATTGGCCAGTTCTACGAGTTTCAGCAGAGCAACCCCCCATTTTTTACCTAAAAATGGCGTTTGCTACAACGGTAAGGGCAAATTGCCCTTAATTGGCGAGAAGGAAAAGATGAACGCTCAGTATTACGTCAATACTTTACTTCTCAAGCTGTTTGATGATTGCTATGCTCTTCTACCAAATGATTTCATCCTTCAGCAGAATGGTGCTCCGGCTCATGGATCTCGTCATGCACAGGAATGGATCTGCGAGAGAAATCCGCTTTTCATCAAGAAGAGTGAATGGCCTCCAAATTCTCCCTATCAAAATCCTCTGGATAACCATGTCTGGGTAACCATGCTGCATATCTTTCAGAAACAGTAGTCGAAGCCTAAAAACAAGACAGAACTGCAGGAAGTGTTACAATCAATTTGGGAGAGACTGCCCCAAGCTGGAATCAAAAAGGCTGTCATTTCGTTCCGAAAGCTACTGCAGTCCTGCGTAGCAGCGGGAGGAAAGCATATCAAATAGTCAGCAATGCTAGCAGACACAACTGGTTCTTTCTGAACCACTACAACGACCCTTTTCAGGGTCAAAAAATAAAATAAAATAAAATTTTTATTTACAGTACATTTAAAAAAGGGGGGTTGCTCTGCTGAAACTTTCTTAACTGGCCAATCTGTGTATTCAAATAGATAAAAATTGGCCACCCAATCACAAATTAGTCCTTTAGTAATTGGTACAAATTTTATTTGAAAATTTTAACAATAGCCTGAGATATTCAAACTTTTTACAGGTGTTATCACTTTTTTATTCACCCTGTATATACATGTATGTATTTAGGATTATATATGTTGCACGTGGCAGTCTATCTTGTGGAAAACTCTTATATTTATTTATTTCTTTCTTAAATTCTCATATATATATATATATATATATATATATATATATATATATGCATGTATATATATATATGAGAACATGTGTATACATTTCAATCAGGATTAACGTAGGTGCTGGAGACAGTATGGAGACTGTGAGCGAGATTTTAATAGAGAACTAGGAGGTGAAGATGACAGAGAGAGAGATGCTAGCCCCAGGGACCTAGAGTCCTATTAACTGAGCGACTCTGCTGAGATAGATACGTTGTATCGACTGATCGTCAGGATACACTTCCTGCTCGAGGCGTGGAGTACTGGCACACTGCTTTGAACGCTCTGAACACGTGTACACGTGTTCGTTCAGTTAATACATATAGTCTGAGCTCATTTGTACCGCTCTATTGTCTGAGCATTCTATGAACTACGTACACAACAGCGATAACAACAACAACATCAATGACAACGACGACAACGACAACAACATCAAGAACAATGACAACGACAACGACGACAACGACAACAATAGTAACAACAACAACACCACGTCTACTGATCAGCTAAGTAAACAAATGGGACTCTTGGTGTAAATCCTAGGTGTTAAACGATTAGCCAATAATTATAAAAAGAGTTTTAAGAGAATAAATCTGAGGAATTAAGAATTACAAAATAATTAATCCGAGAGTTGTCAAAGACTTTCACTTTACTATGTGGACATCTTGTCATACACACAGTAATTATCGTATTTAAACCTGAACCCTACTCTAGTATGGGTCTCTATTCTCAACCGACTTATATTTATTTTGAATCCCTGTGTCCTATTCTATAGGACCTGTAAACATAGGATCTCTGGCTCGCAGTGTTGTGGTGACATCACGATACTCTGCTGTCTAAATACAGACTCGATCAGTTAATCCTCGTAACAAAGAAATAGCGCAATAATAATAATAATAACACACATTATAGTGAAATGATCAACTATGTTGATATCTATCACTTTTAATACCACATGTTATATCCATTAGGCGATTTAGTCCATTTTCCGTGTTGCCAGTCCAGTGAATGTCCGAGATTTTACTCTCAGATCAGCGCGGCTGGGATTCGAATCCACGAGAGTTCAATTCACCTCAGAATCTGTCATTTAAAACTTCATGACGTTATCTACACCCTTAACCATTGCGCTATTGAGACATTCAATTATCACGAGCTACATATTGCTTTGTCCTTACAATTCATATGTACTATGTACAAGTACAATTGATAATTACGATTTATAAGTATCATTGATAAAAAACTGATAAAGATAAGGTTAACGTCAGTTTCCTGACTCGAAAGCGATGTCAGTGACGGGCGAGCCCAGGATTTCAACCCCGCATATAGGCTACTGTTCCACGGTCTAGTATCTTACCGAATTCGCCACTGGCTCCAGCCAGTACAATTTATAAATACAATTAACTACAATTGATAAGTACAATTATTATAGGTATAATTGATAAGTACAATTACAAATCCTCGTGGGTTCGAATCCCAGCCTCGCTGATCTGAGAGTAAAGTCTCGGACATTCACTGGACTGGTTATACGGAATACGGATAAAATTACCTAACGGTGTAAACATGTGGGATTGAAAGTGATTGATATCAACGTAGTTGATCATTTCATTATAATGCGTGTTTATTTTTTACTATTTATAAGTACACTTTTTTAAATTGAGTTCGATGCATTGACTGTCTCTAGTAATTGCTGTCTGTATTATTTTATTTCTAAATGTTAACAATAATAAAAGGTGTTTTACAACATTTGAAGAAACAGACGAGCAGATTTATCGTCATGAAGAACAGTGAGCTTCTGACGTTGATGTTACGCTAAATGACATTTTGCATTTTACTTGCTATTTATTCTTAATTAGTTGATAGTTTTGTACTTTTTTCTTGTATATTAGTCTACCACTTTAAAGCTAAGTACATCTCATCTCGCTCAAATCTAAATCCTGATTGAGCATAATGATATTATCCACCACAGCCACTCAGTTTATGTTTATCACTTTGATTAAATGCCGGTCAAACCTGGAAATGTCATCCGAAATAAATTACTGCTTACTTACTTTCTGGTGATAAAGCAGAAGGGCCCTAATCGGCAATTAACTAGTTTTTATGACGGTAGCTCGAGTGAGTCCAACGGCTGAGATGAGAAACGCCGAATTTGATGTTAAACACATTATGACCAATTGCTATAATTATTCCTATAATTACAACAGTAAGCTATAATTACTTTTTATTATAAGCTATAATTATTTATTATTATAAGCTATAATTATTTATTATTATAAGTTATAATTAATTATTAACTACTATTATTTATTAATTATTAACCATGCTCACATTTCTATACTAACGCTCTGTAATTAACTCCAGTAAGTGTAAAATTACAGTTAGAAATCTGCATGTAGTTACAGAAACTCAATGCTACTAGGCTATATGCAATAAACTAACATGCGACAACTGTCACATATAGTCACAAATTGTGACAATATGGTAACACATTGCGGCACATTGTCACACTTTGTCGCAGAGTGTCACACACTGAAGCGCTTACAACCGCTCAGCTACACTATGTAACTAGAGATACCATCCGCTCTCTCTCTCTCTCTTTCTCTCTCTCTCTCTCTTTATCTATCTCTTCCTCTGTCTCTCTCTCTCTCTCTCGCTATGTCTCTCTCTCTCTCTCTCTCTCTCTCTCTCTATCTCTCTATCTATCTCTTCCTCTATCTCTCTCTCTCTCTCTCTCTCATTCTCTCTCTCTATCTCTCTCTCTCTCTATCTCTCTCTATCTCTCTCTGTCTCGCTCTGTCTCTCTCTCAAGGAGTTGAAAAGGCTGGATCTCTGTTAGCAACTTGATCCCGTTTCTCTCTCACAGATAAGTTGTATATATACGTATATATATATATATATATATATATATATATATATATATATACATATATATATATATACATATATAATACATATATATATATATATATATATATATATATGTTCTTATTGAGCAAATAAGAACATATTATATATGTGTGTGTATATATATATATATATATACACACACACACACACACACACACACATATATATATATATATATATATATATATATATATATATATAATTCATATAACATCCATGCTGATACATCATACCTATATAACATCCGTGCTTTCCATGATTTCCATGAGAGAGGTTGAGCAAATAAGAACATATTGCAGAAACCCCACTCTACAACCAACTAAAATACTAGGAGTGGGGTAACATGCGGGTTTTAACTTCACTGGTTTACTATGACGTATAGAGTGGGGTAACATGCGGGTTTTAACTTCACTGGTTTACTATGACGTATAGAGTGGGGTCACGTGCGGGTTTTAACTTCACTGGTCGACTATGACGTATAGAGTGGGGTCATGTGCGGGTTTTAACTTCACTGGTTGACTATGACGTATAGAGTGGGGTCATGTGCGGGTTTTAATTTCACTGGTTTACTATGACTTGTAGATTTGGGTCATTAAGGGGCTTTCAGTTAAAATTCGAACCTTTGACCTTCATAAGGTCTAGTAATGATGTTCCTGTCAATCTGACCAAGGCACTGATATGATTGCAACGTTATATACATGTAATTATATATAACTATACTAATTAATCTGTCTAATGATTATACTAGATATCAAATAATATTATTATTTTATCTATAATAATTGTATTTTATCTTTCTGCCATCGCCACTGGCTCCAGCCAGTGGCGTTTTAAGAGTGCATTCTAGGAGATATGCAACACATGCGATAAGATATCACTGGCTCCAGATGGCTGGAGCCAGTGGCGATGTCGGTAAGATACTCAACCGCGGATCAGTATGTGCGGGGTTCAAATTCTGGGCTCGCCCGTCACTGACATCGCTTTCGAGTTAGGAAACTGACGTTAACATTACCTTTACCAGCTTTAAGAATTTGTCTTTCAGTGTAGTAACGACAGGAAAAGTTACAGAAATGTTCAAAGAGTTCATGCCAGGCAGGAATAGAATATTGTTCCAGTTCTGACCGGGAAAGTCTCGGTGATTTAGAGTTTCTAACGAACGCATTTTTATGAAAGTCGTTGCGAAGAACCGGTGGAAGTAGAAAAGGATTGACTGTACTAGAGACTTGGTGAGAGTTTGTACAGATGTTACCTACACAGATATATTCTAAGATTCCCTCTAACCCCCCCCCCCCCTTGAACCTCCTCCTTCTCTATTCTACTCACTACTCGGTTGCTAACCAATGTCTCCTCAAGGCTGAGGCGTCTCCATATTTCTCTTAAACTCTCCTCTGAAAGAAAAGCTGCGTGTCTAAAATATCAATAGTATAACCTTCTTATAATAGAGAACACCGTCACTGGATCTCTTTTTAAGATCTTATTTTAGTAACGTTCCCTGTTCATATATTGTGCCTCCTACTCTCTCTATCTCTCTCACTCTCTTTCTCTATGTCTCTCTCTTTCTCTCTCTTATATTTCCCTCTCTCTCTCTCTCTCTTTCTCAGTATCACTTTCTCTCTCTCTCTCTATCTATCTCTCTCTCACTCAGTATCTCTATCTCTCTCTCTTTATCTCTCTCTCACTCAGTATCTCTATCTCTCTCTCTCTATCTCTCTCTCACTCAGTATCTCTATATATATATATGTCTCTCTCACTCTCTCTCTCTCCACACATACACAAGGATTTGGCTGGGTGGTCGTGGACATACAAATGGGTTTGGGTGAAGAGCATCAGGAAGTTGTAGAGCTGATATACAGCCTCCGTTACATCCACCACATTCCTTCTCTCTCTCTTTCTCTCTCTATCTCTCACTCTCTGTCTCTATCTCTCTCTATCTCCCCTCACTCTCTTTCTCTCTCTCTCTCTCTCCTCTCTCTCTCTCTGTCTCAGTCTCTGTATCTCTCTCTCTCCTCACTCTCTCTTTCGTATCTATCTCTATCTCTCTCCCCCTCTTTCTGCAATCAATTACTCTATCACTATTTCTATCTTTTTCTCTCGCATTCTCTTTCTCTCACTTTCTCTCACTCACTCACTTTCAATCTCTCTTCTCTCTCTCTCTCTCTTGCTCACTCTCTCACTCAATGATCTACACCTAATTTTTCTCCTATATAGAAAACACTGAATTGGCTTCAACTATCGTCAAGTCTCTCTACCATATAAAATCTAATACCAACTGACTGCTTTAGTAGGCCCCTTAATGAGCAATTTATGTTTACTAAGTTTACTTATTTTAAAAGTTACTTTGCTATATGGTGTTATATAATATCGAATTTAGAGAAGTAAATTATCAGCAAAACTAAGCCCGAAGGCACATTAATAAGGTATTACTACGAAGTCGATAGGATACTCGACCGCTGATCAGTATGTGCGAGGTTCAACATCTGGGCTCGCCCGTCACTGACATCACTTTCGAGTGAGAAAACTGATGTTAACCTTAGCTTTACATTATCATAAACCCAATTTAAGATAAACTCGATATAACTAAGTTATAGGAATAATCTGACTTTCATTTTATCCCAGTAGTTTATGTTTATGACCCCACTGCTAGACCTTATTGAGCAAGAACTGGGGGCTTCCTTTAGGTATTTCTCAGTCAATGTCGATGTAAAAAATTTCATGACTTGTTGAAAATGCCCCTTTAGAGTTCATCTCTCATGCTATGTCAATAATGTTTGATTGATAGTTGCTTCAGCTATTAAGCCAGTCAGGTAGAGAGAGAGAGATAGAGAGAGAGAGAGAGAGAGAGACAGAGAGAGAGAGAGAGAGAGAGAGACAGAGACAGAGACAGAGAGAGAGAAAGAGAGATAGAAAGCGAGAGAGAGAAAGAGAGATAGAGAGCGAGAGAGAGAGATAGAGAGAGAATGAGAGAGAGAGTAAGTGAAAGAGGGTGAGAGAGAGAGTGAGAGAGAGAGAGAGAGACCTAAGTCAGGGCTAAGCTTTCAACTCTCATTCAATGCTGAGAGAGGAAACAACGCAACGGGTGTCTTACGTTAATAACTTAAAGAACTGTTAAGCACTTCTTGATTCAGCAGCAGCAAACCCCAGACGATGAGAAGTTAAAGGAAGCCTCAGAGATGAAATGATTTGATGAGACTGTAGATAAGAGTTGACAATTGTTTCCAGTGGGCTTTCACCCCCCCCCCCCCACTCCCTACCCCTCGAGTCTACGCCTGAATTTTCATTATTATCAAGCATTGAATGGTTGACACTTGCATAGTGGATAGGTTTATTGCATAAAGTTTTGATAACAATCACTGCATTCTTTTCAATTCTCTGCTGTAACATTTTAATAAAAATCGAAATGAGATGAAATCACTGTACACGACTGTGACAGGAACATATATGACAACCTGTTTATGAAGATCTTTACAGTTAACTTCTGACTGATGTAGAACAGTAGTGACGTGTTCTTTTTTATTTATTTCAATATGAAGTCAGGTGGAGAGGTAGAGAAGCAAAAACAAAACAAAAACACAAAAAACTTCATAACTTGTTGTTTTTGAAACACAAAAAGATAATGAAAAAGTGATAGACAATTATTTCAAAGTGCTCATTGTAAGATTGTTAATGAAAGATCTTCATTTCCTTGTTGCGCTCAACACTACAGGATAGTAGAACTGCACGTGCAACCTATATGAAAGCATTCATTGTTGATTGGTGAAGTGCTCCTGAAGTCCTTATGGAGCTTGAAAGCAGAATATGAGTAAGAACATGTACCTTGAACCGTTCTTTGGCACAAAACTAGACACTGAGTTTATAGTACTACTAAAGCTATAGCAATAAATTCAGCGCCTGTTTCTATGTCTCAAGGGAACCCTCGCAGACAGTTCAGATGAAAAAGAAAAGTTTGGCAGTGGCCACTTTTGTTGCTAATGCCACTGTTATTTACATATTTACACATACACATTTAAGCAGAATAAAAGAAAACAATAAAGAGTAGAGCTATCATTGGGTCATAAAGGAGGGGGAGGGACGGGCGCCCCGCATCCACCCCCCTGCATCAGCACCTGAGAGTGGGAGTCCGAGAGATGACCTTCAACTTCTCAAAACCATGCTTCCACCTCGTTCAACTGTGTCAAATGCTTTAAACCTGTCCAGTTATATCCGTCTAGCTAGGTTATTGATTGATTAATGGGTTTATTTAGCTAAATTTTTATTCATTCATTCATTGATTCATTCACTCATTCACTAATTCATTCATTCATTCACTCATTCACTCATTCACTCATTCAGTCATTCATTCACTCATCCATTCATGCATTCATTCATGCATTCATTCACTCATTCATTCTCGCAGCTTTTGATCATCGGCCAGTTCTTCACAGCGTACTTTCTACAACTTCTGTTTGTAAAAGAGAAACATTAAACATCGCCAGGGGCGCTGCTGCTTCCATCAAACACAGGGCTTCCCTTAACTCTCTGCTTCCCGTGGAAATCTGACACCAAAATCTGGGCCTTGTGGCAAAATATTCTTGCAGCCCTCACCTCTCCCCTCCTCAGTAGGGCCCAATCCACCCACGGCAGTCATGGCATTCCGTCAAATTGTCATTTACTTTTTGAAATCACGACAAAATTACCTGCGCCTCTTTATGATTTTATTGTGAGGCTCAGCGAAGTTTTTTTCCCGATGTTGTCTTGGACAATAAAAGTAGCGATAAAAAAGTTAACAATATTTGATTAGGAACTTAAATAGGTGCCTGTTTAAGATTTAGATTGCCTGCCTAGCAGAGAGTCTCATTTGAAATTTGAGGGGTTGATTGTGCTGATAAAATCAGTGTGGGGCTGTAAATAGTTTATATATTTATTTATAGCATCACACAAAATAACACACAAATCTCTCCCACCTTATTTATATCCCTCTGCTATCTCTCTAACGAAATCTTCACTTAATCTTTTCACTCAATCAATAATCAATTAATAAGAATCTAACGTCGGGTTTCTCGCCAAAAGGCAATGTCTGGGACGTCTCTTGCAGACTCTATGCAAACAGGCACCAAAGCACCACACGATGACGACTGAGTACACAGAGACCACAAGAGAAAGCGAGATCAAAACAGTGCAAGTCCAAAATCCAAGGCAAGCGGGTCAAATTTAGACCTATGGCGGAAAGATATGGGTTTTTAGCCTGCCAAGCCAAGGAAAGTACCAATACAATTACAAGATCTTATTCTCTCTCTCTCTCTCTCTCTCTCTCTCTCTCTCTCTCTCTCTATATATATATATATATATATATATATATATATATATATATATATTCTTTTTGTAAAAGCTGTACTGCTGTACTGTTGTAGTGTTGCAATATTTCTCTCTCTCTTTTTATGTCTGTCTGTCTTTCCGTCCGTCTGCCTGTTTCTCTCTCACAATTTTATTCGTTCGTTGTTTATAAAATGAACCTTTCCCTTGCATTGTAACGGTGATATATTGCCCCCCCCACTCGTGACGGTGTAACTGACCCCCCCCCCCACAAGTGACGTACAGCTGCTCTCGTAACGACGCCGTAAAAATGTTTCGTTTATCGTTGACGAAGAATTACAAAGAACTGAACTACTGCGTTGTACTGTTGTCCTGTTGTCCTGTTGTACTGTTGTACTGTTACATTGTTGTACTGTTGTCCTGTTACACTGTTGTCCAGCTGTACTGTGGTACTGTTGTACTGTTGACCTGTTGTATTGTTGCATTGTTACATGGTTGTGCTGTTGTCCTGTTACACTGTTGTACAGCTGTACTGTTGTACTGTTGTACTGTTGTCCTGTTACACTGTTGTCTAGTTGTACTGTTGTACTATTGTACTGTTGACCTGTTGTACTTTTTTTCTGTTACACTGTTGTCCAGCTGTACTGTTGTACTGTTGTCCTATTACACTGTTGTCCAGCTGTACTATTGTATTGTTGTCCTGTTACACTTTTGTCCAGCTGTACTGTTGTACTGCTGTCCTGTTGTACAGTTGTACTGTTGTCCTGTTGTACTGTTGTACAGTTGTCCTGCTACACTGTTGTCCAGCTGTACTGTTGTACTGTTGTACTGTTGTACTGTTCTACTGTTGTCCTGTTGTACTGTTTTACTGATGTACTGTTGTACTGTTGTCGTGCTGTCCTTTTGTACTGTTGCCCTGTTGTACTTTTGTACTGTTGTTTTGTCCTGTTGTACTGCTGTATTGTCCTGTTGTACTGTTATATTGTCCTGTTGTACTGTTATATTGTCCTGTTGTACTGTTGTATTGTCCTGTTGTACTGTTGTATTGTTCTGTTGTACTGTTGTATTGTTCTGTTGTACTGTTGTATTGTCCTGTTGTACTGTTGTATTGTTCTGTTGTACTGTTGTATTGTCCTGTTGTACTGTTGTATTGTTCTGTTGTACTGTTGTATTGTCCTGTTGTACTGTTGTATTGTTCTGTTGTACTGTTGTATTGTCCTGTTGCACTGTTCTGTTGTACTGTTGTATTGTCCTGTTGTACTGTTATATTGTCCTGTTGTACTGTTGTATTGTCCTGTTGTACTGTTGCATTGTCCTGTTGTACTGTTGTATTGTCCTGTTGTACTGTTGTATTGTTCTGTTGTAATGTATTGTCCTGTTGTACTGTTGTATTGTTCTGTTGTAATGTATTGTCCTGTTGTACTGTTGTATTGTTCTGTTGTGCTGTATTGTCCTGTTGTACTGTTATATTGTTCTGTTGTACTGTTGTATTGTTCTGTTGTACTGTTGTATTGTCCTGTTGTACTATTGTACTATTATGCTGTTTTCCTATACGAGTTTTAGCATATCAGCTTTGAAAGGAAATAAAATGAGGAATTCTATTGATCTATAAATATTCGAAACTTTATTAAAAATGTAACAAACAACGGCCCCTGCTTCCTCCCTCCTCGAACCATCGCCGCATCCCTGTCTAATTCTCGCCGCATCTTTGTCGCATTCGCGCCACATCCTTGCCGAACCATTGCCGCATCCTCGCCGCATCCTTGCTGCATCATTGACGCACCATTGCCGTACCATTGTCGCACCACTGGCGCATTCTCGCCGCACTATAGCCGCATCCTCTAAGCATCCACGCCGCATGTTTGCCGCACCCTCGCGGGGGCTAGGGCACGCATATAATGCTACTCTAACGACGGCGTGACTCAGATCAACGGCGGCGTTGCGGCGTCGACGCGCGAGAGTGGGAGTGCAGCTAGGGACTTTGCGTAAAAAGCAGTAAAGAATTGCAGTAATCCGCGGTGGGATGTAAATACGAGGACCCTGGGGACGAGAGCGAGCTTTAGACACGGCGCGCTCTAATGTGATGACAGGCGAGATAGTAACTTATATCCCGCTCTCGTCCTCTAACCTCGCGAACTCTCCTACAGGCGGCGCTAGAAACAGAAAGTACATCTGTGACTACGTCCTGCTCTCAGGGACGTTCCTATAGACCCTGCCCACTGGTAGGTCCTTTGATTTAACGTTGTTAACTATGTGTCAGGCATGTTCATATAGACCCCCTGCCCACTGGCAGATCCTTAGATTTAACGTTGTTAACTATGTTTTATCAAACTTAACGAAGTGTACAATGAGCGGAATAACACTTTGAACCCTTGAACTATTCAGAGATTTTAGTAAATGCTAGATTAAAGCTGGTAAATCTAATACTAACGTCAGTTTCCTCACTTGAAAGCGATGTCAGTAACGGACTAGCCCAGGATTTGAAATTCGCTCTATGCGCAATGCCCTAATAGTGCTAAGCGGATAAAAGAATAGTCAGCCTGGTGGTGTAAAAAGCCATGGCCGTTGCAAGGGCTAGACCTCTGCAATATGAGACACCAACTGATCTAAACACATAAATCAATACCAAGGGACCACAATACTCATTACTGTCATCTGACCGGAGCCAGTGCCGACGTCGGTAAGATACTCGACCGCGGAACAGAATGTGCGGGGTTCAATCCCGGGTTCGCCCGTCACTAACATCGCTTTCGAGTGATGAAACCGACGTTAACATTAACTTTTACCAGATTTAATATCTACATTGATCGCCTCTTACGTACACAAGCAGTTGTAGATGATTCAATTCTCGATTTCTTCCAACCTAAAATTTGATCTATGTATTTGATGACTGTATAGACTTTTTGGAAGGAACACTGGCTGATAGCTCAGAGCTATCGCCTTAAAACCTGATTTAACGTCTAACTTAGTTTTGTTATCGCTTAATGGCACCGCTAGTTTTTATTGGGCTTAAAGCACAATTATTTCTTGTGCTCCTCTCATAAGAGCATACTA
>CAJHZI010000422.1:715000-782500 GCA_905160935.1 Enchytraeus crypticus | reverse complement strand
GTTGTAGAGGCTGCGGTTAAGTTGTTTTAGTGAGATTGTGTGGCCATGAGGATTCAGATTGTACTGCTGAAATAATACTAAGAGGAGTCCAAGCTAGCCAAGCTGTAATGTTAGCTGACTGCTCATCTTAATGTATCTAAGAATGTCTTACAGAATTTAGAACGTCTCAATAGCGTAGGCGTAACGTCATGAAGTTTTAAATGACAGATCCTCAGGTGAATTGAACTCTCGTGGGTTCGAATCCCAGCCGCGCTGATCTGAGAGTAAAATCTCGGACATTCACTGAACTAGTTACACGGAAAATGGTCTAAATTGCCTAACGGTCTAAACATGTGGTATTAAAAGTGATAGATATCAACACAGTTGATCATTTCACTATAATGCGTGTTTACTTCACTTTTTAAGATTCAGATATCGATAGTCAATAGAAAATGTATTTAGATACGGATACAAGATGCAAATCTAAACACGTATCTATGGCTGGAGCCACTGGAGCCAGTGGCGATGTCGGTAAGATACTCGACCGCGGATCAGTATATACGGGTTCAAATCCTGGGCTCGCCCGTCACTGACATCGCTTTCGAGTGAGGAAACTGACGTTAACATTGGCTTTAGCTTTATAGACAAGATACATTGCAAAGCTATCTAGATACAATATACTTAAATATAGATATATCTTTGCTGTTCTCTATTCTCTAATATACAATGCAAAAATTTAAAAATAGTTAGTCTTCAGTAATAGAAGCTGCTCAATGGTTTCATATGGACTGGCTTTTTTGCAGTGTTGCCATATTTTTTTTAAAGTACCCATTTCACTTCAGCATGTTCTTTAATTTACAGCGAATTAAATGACTGAATATGAAGGTCATCACGAGCAGCTACACATTGAAAGGTTTGTCTGGGCCGTGTTCGAAAATATCCAGCAAATATCTGTGATGAGCAGAAAGATACAAAGATAGAAAGATAGAGCCTGCATGTATAATTATTGAGTTTCGTTTATATCTATATAGATACTCTAGCTAGATATAGTATATGTATACTGGCCTGAAAATGTATCTGCATACAAAAAACTAAATGTATTTTGTATCTAGATACTTATTATCCAAGTACTAACCGAGCCCGACGCTGCTTACATTCGTTCAATATGAGCACGCTCTACCAATGCGCTAAACCCCTCAGAACATATGCTATTCTCTGCTAACTACGTGACGCGGCTCACAGTGCTTTAGGATAGTAAAATTAACTTTGGGATAGGAAGAAGAACTTCAGGAAGATGGAAAGAAATCAAATAACTTATCGAACTGCCTTTAGGCTCTTGGAATGAAATTTCTTATGTGATAAAGCGAAGCGGTGGACAAAGGGAAGCCTCGCATACAAGTCATCTGTGTAATCAGTAATATCTGACATACTGGGATTTGTCCTCGTGGCTAAACTAAACCCGCAGGAGCTTAAGTTGTCGTCCCTGCCGCTTTAACCGCCGCTGATTTAGTAATTGCCTATGCATGTCTCTATGCTTAGGTTTAATGGATTGATTGAATATACAGACGACTCTGTTAAAATATGTTCAGTTATTTATCATTAAAAATGATGATTTCGTCTCTCTCTCTCTCTCTCTCTCTCTCATCCCCCCCCCTCTCACTCACTATCTCTCTCTTGTTATGACATAACGAACAAATTTACAGAATTTCTTTGACCATGAATATTTTTTAATTAAAATTGTTTACTTTTCCCGACTCATACTCATACACTGGTGAAGCTGGTAAAGCTAAGGTTAACGTCAGTTTCCTCACTCGAAAGCTATGTCAGTGAAGGGCGAGCTCAGGATTTGAACCCCGCACATACTGATCCGCGGTCGAGTGTCTTACCGACTTCGCCACTGGCTCCAGCCAGTGTAGTGCGTTGTGCACAAATGCTTTGAAGAGGAAACTGACTTAAGTATTTTCAACATACAAAAGTGTTCATTGCTATTGCTGAAAAATCTCCTCTTTTATTGCAGACAACAATATATAAGTCGCACTCTTTACCAATGAGCTAAATCTTCTTCATTTCATATTTCATTAATTCCTCCACACAGTTTACATCTCATTTTCTCCACACACTAATTCTCTCTTCCTTTATTTTCACCGCACAATTTTCTCTCTTCCTCTATTTTCTCCACACACTTTTTCTCTCTTCCTCTATTTTCTCCACATATTTTTCTCTCTTCCTCTATTTTCTCCACATACTTTTCTCTCTTCCTCTATTTTCACCGCACACTTTTCTCTCTTCCTCTATTTTCTCCACACACTTTTTCTCTCTTTCTCCAATTTCTCATTCCTCATTTTTCACCTCTCTCAACTCAATGTAGCTACTGTTGGGTCCACTCGTCACGCTATTTCAGAATATCTAACAACTGCTACATCTCTCCATTCCATATCCCTATCCTACTTCTTTTCCAGTCTATCTATCCAGTCTATCTATCCAGTCTATCTATCCTGTCTATCCAGTCTATCTATCCAGTCTCTCTATCCAGTCTATCTATCCAGTCTATCTATCCAGTCTATCTATCCAGTCTCTCTATCCAGTCAATCTATCCAGTCTATCTATCCAGTCTATCTATCCAGTCTCTCTATCTAGTCTATCTATCCAGTCTATCTATCCAGTCTATCTATCCAGTCTATCTATCCACTCTATCTATCCACTCTATCTATCCAGTCTCTCTATCCAGTCTATCTATCCAGTCTATCAATCCAGTCTCTCTATCCAGTCTATCTATCCAGTCTCTCTATCCAGTCTATCTATCCAGTCTATCTATCCAATCTCTCTATCCAGTCTATCTATCCAGTCTATCTATCCAGTCTCTCTATTCAGTCTGTCTATCCAGTCTATCTATCCAGTCTATCAATCCAGTCTCTCTATCCAGTCTATCTATCCAGTCTCTCTATCCAGTCTCTCTATCCAGTCTATCTATCCAATCTCTCTATCCAGTCTATCTATCCAGTCTCTCAATCAGTCTATCTATCCAGTCTATCTATCCAGTCTATCTATCCAGTCTATCTATCCAGTCTATCTATCCAGTATCAGATGTTTATTGTTTAGTAACAATATAAATTTAAATTTCCATTGATAATTTTTGACAGTTATATTATGTAATACAATTTCGCTAAATGCTGTGACTTCAACCACAGCCTATCCCAGTCTCATGATGATGGAGCGTTACTTAAATTACCCATTCCATTTCTCCTCCAGTCCTCACTTCCATATCTTCCGTCACTTTTCTCTTTCATGAGCCCAGCTAATTCAATGATCGGTTTCCCGTTTTCTCCCTCCCTCTCTCTCGTTCTCTCTCTCTCTCTCTCTGCTATTCTCTCAGGATGGTGGACTAGGTAGGGTGAACTAGATGAGGTGCGGTGGGGTGGATAATTGCTGTGGGTGATGATTCTAGAAATGTTGAAATATGATTTGTGTCGATATCGAGCTATGAGTGAGAGAGAGAGAGAGAGAGAGAGAGAAAGAGACAGAGAGCGAGAGTAGTAGTAGAGAGAGAGAGAGAGAGAGAGAGAGAGAGAGACAGAGAGGGAGAGAGAGAGAGACAGAGAGGGAGAGAGAGAGAAAGAGATTGATAGATTTGTGCAAGTTGATAGAAAACTTGTTTATTGTTAAGGATTTAGGAGGTTCTAAATTCGTCAGAGCGAAAGATAGAGAGAAAGAGAGTGAGCGATACGGATAGAGAGAGATAGCTAGAGAGAGACAGAGAGAGAGAGATAGAGAAAGAGAGATAGAGAGAGAGAACTAGTAATAAGTTGACGCAAAGATTTATCAATGACGCAGACATACAGGCTGCTTGCTATGAGGATCTATTTATTAGAATCACACACACACACACACACACATACATAAACACAAACAAACACACACACATAGACACACAAACGTTTATCCATACATAACATGTTTATAAAACTCTTCAGTCCGTATCCTGTTGTTGTTGTTCGCCTGGTGAACAAGGCGAGCATGCCGACAATCTCTCTTCCTCGTTGGCAAGTCCAAGGCTTATAGAGACTCACAGTCTCGCTCATGACAGCAAAAGTAATAGTATAATAACCTGTGTGCTCACCAATCAACACAATAATAACTAGAGAGGAATTTGAGCCTTGAGAGCTGCGAGATAGTGCATAGAAGAGTCTCTAATGAGAGAACGACAGAAAGAGAGGAGTGCATGCTATAACAAGCTGGTAAAGCTAATGCTAACGTCAGTTTCCTCACTCGAAAGCGATGTCAGTGACGGGCGAGCCCAGAATTCGAACCCCGCACATACTATCCGCGGTTGAGTATCTTACCGACATCGCCACTGGCTCCAGCCAGTATAAGCATAATTATAACTATAAGCAGTATTATAGCAAAAGGTTAACGTACATTTCTTCATCAGAGTAAGAGATATCATCATGATGTCAGGGACGTCCCTGCATCTCGTATCAAATGCATCCAATTCAATTAAATAATAAAAATTCTTACATATCTTGAATATCTTAGTAAATACAGTAAACCAGTTTAATGTTACAGATTAGGAGACAAACAAATAGCCAGGTTAACACGTATACACAACATCTGCGAGAGTTTAGAGTCCGTTACGTGATCACAAGAGGACGTATAGAGCAAGAGGACGTACAGAACAAGAGGTCGTATAGAACAAGAGGTCGTATAGAACAAGAGGTCGTATAGAACAAGAAGTCGTATAGAACAAGAGGTCGTATAGAACAAGGGGTCGTACAGTCGCAGTAAAGTCGTAATGCCACAGAATTACCTAACAACACGTAACTAGCGTACTACAGTAAAAAACAGTGTAAAATATCACAAACAATTCGACGTCAGTTTCATCTGCTGAGAGAGACGTCAGGGACTCAAAGAGACAGGCTAAACAACGCCTGTCTATACACACGTATAGGCATCAAACAGTAGATCAGCTGATAACATGATAGAGGTATCTAGCATTGAATAGATAACACACTAGCTGTGTAATAACACTATATAGTGTGACAGATAACACACTAGCTGTGTAATAACACTATATAGTGTGACAGATAACACACTAGCTGTGTAATAACACTATAAAGTGTGACAGATAACACACTAGCTGTGCTATAACACTATACACACTACGGTGTGATAAATAACACATAAATCACTAACAATACAGTGAAACTCTAACAGCTTCAATATTAGAACTCTAAAGACTACCAAACAATAAGTTAAACACTCTCAAAAATACAAGCTAGAGCAGTAAAGTCAACAAATATAAGTTCATTAATACTCATCTCCTAGACCACCAAATGTTCTCAAATAAAGGCTAAAATATTAAATTTAAAGAAAACTCAACTAACACAGTGCTATTGCTGCTACACACGGGTCATGAATGAGACTGATGTAATTGTGGGGTAAAAAATGAACGTTAAATCATTTCCACTCTATATCACCCTAACTTGGTAGTTACAAGTGCTCCTTTCTTCTACAAGTATTCATTATAAATATATTTTTATCATTTGATTAGAGATAATTTCCTAACAAATTCCTTACAATTTTTTCACACAATAACATTTAACGTCACTGTCTTACATAAATGCAAAATTTAACTTTATGTTTGATTTTGCTGCTGAGAGCTATATTTTTAAATATTTTACATTAATCCATTGAAGGTAGAATGGAAGGAAAAAGAGACAGGCGCAGGCCGAGATTAGGTATGCTAGATGATTTAAAGACCCACTCATATGTGGAAATGAAGAGGAAGGCAGAAGACAGAGAAGAGTGGAGGCGTTATGTACCATGGACCTGCCAGTAGGCAGTGCACTAAGAAATAATCCAAAGATAGCTTATATAAACAAATGCAAAACAATATTTAAATAAGTCCAGACTTCATTTAAGACTAACAAAACTAATCTAGCAGTCAGGTGAGAGGTTTAACGTTTGTCTCCATACCTCACCATGATGTCAGGGTCGTTCTTCTCTCTCGTGTCAAACCAGTTCACACACAGTGATACGGTAAACATATGGCGAGGAAGACAAAGGTTCCTCCACTATGTTCCTGTCAAACACAGCACGTGACTCTTATACAGGCTCTAGCATAGAGAGTCACACCAGCAGTCTGAGCAGCAGACCAAGAGAAGAAGACAACGGAAAACTACCTACTACAGCAGATTGCTTAAAGTATTTCCTAACATTTGGAAGTAGTATTAGTAATAGCAACAACAAATGAGAGATTTCAGTATCACCCTACATCACCCTACATCACACTATATCACCCTATATAACCCTATATCGCACTATATCACCACACATTACCCTATCGCCTGTAAACTGTTATCCTTAAGTAAAATACACACACTCTAGTACAGGGGACTTAGTGTGTAATGAAGTACCCTCTGGTACGAATACAGTACACTCTGGTAAGTATATAATATGCTCTGGTACTTATAAAGTACACTCTGGTACTTATAAAGTACACTCTGGTACTCATAAATCAGTACTTATAAAGTACACACTGGTACTTATAAAATACATTCAGTACTTATAAAATACATTCAGTACTTATAAAGTACACTCAGGTACTTATAAAGTACACTCAGATACTTAAAAAGTACACTCAGGTACTTATAAAGTACACTCAGGTACCTATAAAGTACACTCAGGTACCTATAAAGTACACTCAGGTACTTATAAAGTACACTCTGGTATTAATAAAGTACACTCAGGTACTCATAAAGTACACTCAGGTACTCATAAAGTACACTCTGGTACTATGAAGTACACTCCGGTACTTATAAAGTACACTCTGGTATTAATAAAGTACACTCAGGTACTTATAAAGTACACTCTGGTACTCATAAAGTACACACTGAGTACTACTCGTCGCAGTCCGCCCAGCTGTCCTGTACGACTGCACTCACTTTCTTCTCATACTCTCTCCTGTTCTCTCTGTACAGTCTCGCAGCCTCATTGTTAGCAGGGCTGTTAGGATTAGGGTCGTGAAGCAGCGACTGTATCAATCAATCAATCAATCAATCGATCAGTCGATTAATCAATCAGTCAATCAATTGATCAGTCAATCAATTGATCAGTCAGTCAATCAATCAATCAATTAATTGAGCAATCAATTAATCCATCAGTCAATCAATTGATCAATCAGTCAATCAATTAATCAGTCAATTAATCTCTGTACAGTCTCGCAGCCTCGTTGTTAGCCGGGCTGTTAGGATTAGGGTCGTGAAGCACCGACTGTATCAATCAATCAATCAATCAGTCTATCAATCAATCAGTCAATCAGTCAACTGTCCAGTCAATCAATCAATCAATTAATCTCTGTACAGACTCGCAGCCTCGCTGTTAGCGGGGCTGTTAGGATTGGGGTCGTGCAGCAAAGACTGTATCAATCAATCAATCAATCGATTGATAAATAATCCATCAATCAGTCAATCAATTGATCAATCAACCAATCAATCAATCAATCAATTGATCAATCAATCAATCAATTAATCAGTCAATCAATTAATCAGTCAATCAAATGATCAATCGATCAATCAAATGATCACTCAAGCAATCAGTCAATCAAACAATCAGTCAATCCAGTGATCAATCATTTAATCATTTAATTAATTAATCAATATATCAGCATGATGGTTGATTGTATAATTAAAATAATCAAACTTAATTAAACTTTTATTCCAGCATTTGCTATTACAACTTATACCACTAAACATACGCCTTGAGTTAGTATATGACTCACCTGCATAGAGGTCAGTATATGACTCACCTGTATAGAGGTCAGTACTTGACTCACCTGTATAGAGGTTAGTATATGACTCACCTGCATAGAGGTCAGTATATGACTCACCTGTATATAGGTCAGTATATGACTCACCTGTATATAGGTCAGTATATGACTCACCTGTATAGAGGTCAGTATATGACTCACCTGTATAGAGGTTAGTATATGACTCACCTGTATAGAGGTTAGTATATGACTCACCTGTATACAGGTCAGTATATGACTCACCTGTATAGAGGTCAGTACTTGACTCACCTGTATAGAGGTTAGTATATGACTCACCTGAATAGAGGTCAGTAAATGACTCACCTGTATATAGGTCAGTATATGACTCACCTGTATATAGGTCAGTATATGACTCACCTGTATATAGGGCAGTATATGACTCACCAGTATAGAGGTCAGTATATGACTCACCTGTATAGAGGTTAGAATGGCAGAGACATCGTATGTGGGGGACCATCTGCTTTGCAATATGTCCAGACATATGCTTCCATCAGCGTACACTGCAGACATACAATACATATAGGATACATGTATCTCTCTTACAAGTACCTCTAAGTACCTATTTGTACCTCTAAATACCTCTCTGTACCTCTAAATACCTCTCTGTATTTCTCAAAAAATGTATTATATATAACTAAAGTTCTATTAGAACAGTAGAACGATCCGTGGCTTTGTGATAGAACGTTCGCCTCTAGAACGGGCTCCATGGGTTTTTCCTCTCCGCTGGGGTTTTTCCTCTCCGCAGGGTTTTTCCTATGCTGCAGTGTCACCTCAGTGTCACCCCCATACAATGGGACATAACGGATTGTTAAGAGGAATTTATAGTTCTGACCTAATTAACTGGGGAGCAGGGGTGCATAATATCCCAGTGTGTCCGGCTGAAGGATAGCCGATCATAAGGTTCCGATTCCTATTCTAGATCCCTCAGTGTCACCCCCATATAATGGGACATAACGGATTGTTAAGAGGAATTTATAGTTCTGACCTAATTAACTGAAAACATGCATTAGATTAGACCTTACACATACCTACTCTAGCATCATTAAACACAATATTCTTGATGCACTTGCGAGACCGGAAGTGAAAGTGAAAGTGGGCACAACGCAGTACATACAAGTATAGAAATTTATGAAGAAATGAGTAGTTCATATTACACTACCTAGCTAACTACCTATCTATTCAAGTGTTAGAACGACATACTGATAGGAAAGAAGAGAAAAAATATATAGAAGAAAGATAGAAGTGCCAAAGTAAAAAGAGACGGATTGGCAAGTGGAGAAAGAGAGATAGAGAAAGGGAGATAAAGAGAGAGAAAGATGGAGAGAAAGTGATGAAGGGAAGAGAATAAAATAGAAAGATCAAGAAGGAGGGATGGAGCAAGAGGCAGTTAAGAGAAAAAAATCAAGAAAAAATCAGAGAGAGAGAAAGAAAGAGACAGAGAGAGAGAGAGACAGCGACAAATAGTGAGAGAAAGAAAGAGACAGAGAGAGAGACAGCGACAAATAGTGAGAGAGAGAAAGAAAGAGACAGAGAGAGAGACAGCGACAAATAGTGAGAGAGAGAAAGAAAGAGACAGAGAGAGAGACAGAGCGAGAGAGAGAGTTTGAGAGAGACATGTACAGAGAGATATAGAGAGAGAAAGAGTCAAAGAGATAGATGTAGAGAGAGATAGATGAAGAGAGAGAAATGGAGAGAGAGACGAAGAGATAGATGTAGAGAGAGATAGATGAAGAGAGAGAGATGGAGAGAGATGAAGAGATAGATGTAGAGAGAGATAGATGAAGAGAGAGAGATGAAGAGAGAGAGAGACAAAGAGATAGATGTAGAGAGAGATAGATTAAGAGAGAGAGATGGTGAGAGATGAAGAGATAGATGTAGAGATCTAACCGTTAGGATGGAACATCTTGGAGGTAAACCTGACAACGGGAGCTTTGTTAGGATACTCCTCACTGAACTCTAGCATCAGCTTAAACGTCCCGTCCTCAAATGGAGTCTCATGTGGCCTGCAAACAAAGCAACGACTAAATTATAATAATTATAATAATCATAAATAATTATAATAATCATAAATAATTATAATAATCATAAATAATTATAATAATCATAAATAATTATAATAATCATAAATAATTATAATAATCATAAATAATTATAATAATCATAAATAATTAAAATAATCATAAATAATTAAAATAATCATAAATAATTATAATAATCATAAATAATTATAATTATCATAAATAATAGTAACACTATTGACATTAGTAATGACAAAATAAATGTTAGTAATATAATTAATAATGGTCATAATAATAATTATATTTACAATACTAGTAATAAAAATAATACTGAATAATTATAAATAATAATAACGACAACGAAGAAACCTAGGATCCAGAAATTGCAACAAAAATTTAAACAAATGGAAAAGTCTCAAATAGGGGATTGACTGATGGATGATATGATGTAGGACAGAGAGGGTTTGAGACAGTCTCGTATCCCAATCTCGTATTTGTATCCCAATCCCAGTTAAACTGGGATTCAAGGGAAGATGATGATGATGATGAATAATGACAATAAAATTGATACTAATAAGGATTCACCATTGGTTTCCTCATCCAACGATGACGTTGGGGATGTACCCTTACCGCATGTCAATACAAAGCAATAATTAGCCACGCACAGGTTCATTATATTATATTTAATTACACTAGTAACAGCAATATCAGTACATATTGGTATATGAATGAATATCTGACCCGAATATCACAGCATTCCACAGCATTATATTGTTTTCTGTAGGAGCACCACTTACACCAGCTGGTGGGTCTTCTTGTAATCTACACACATATAAACAGATTCATGCACATATCTCTCTCTTAGTGCACTGCCTAATGGCAGATCCATTGTATATAACGCCTTCACTAATCTCCATCTTCCGTTTTCCTCTTCATGTCCACATACGAGTGGATCTTTAAATCACCTAACATTACTGTTGATATACCACTAGGCTATTCTTGGGGATTCTGCTTATGACAAGGTGGGCCCCCTACACCTTCCTCAGCTTGCACATATACATACCCGCTATTCGCAGTCTCACTCGTATATACATATGCATACACAACTATGACACCTTCAAGCACATGCACTTACACATCTTATAGTAGTAAAGAGACAGTAGCAGAATGGCTAATAGAGTGTATGACACAAATTGAGGCAAGCTGAGAATGGCTGCGTCATTCTATTGAGAATATACTTGAAATCTGATATCATCAGAAACAGTAATATTACTATTTCACAGCGATAAAAATGGGTTTCATTAATATCATATATCATGTAATTTGAAAATTACATTACGGTACTGAGAGCTAAGTATAAAGAAATTTCCAAATAATAAGTAATGTGATAAAATCATAATTTTAGATCACAAACACTAGCTAACTTCATCAGAAATATAAATCAATATCAGCAAGATACAATAGGCCTAATAAGTCACGATAATCCTGATCAGCTTTAATATTACATTTCTTACAGAAATCTTCGAACTATTAAATTAGCTTTCTTTTAAACAATAAGAATAACACAAATACGCAGTAAGATCATAAAGACTTTGAGTAATAAATCGCTAGAAATGCTGTAGAAACCTCTTAAAATCACGCATAAGACGACGTCTGGCTGGCGTAGACATTGTATGAGATGTTAGGATGAGAGATGGGAGATTTCGCTCTAGTTGCTGTTAATTATTAAGAAATAATATTAATTATTGAGTGTTACAATTAAATGACGTCGTTTGTTTTCTTTTGTGTTTTGTTTACATTGTTACCAGGAATTGACAGGAAAATCTGTTCTAGGAATCCATTTCAGTGCGACTTATTTTTCTTTGTGTTTTGACAAAATATATATTTTTCCTATAAAATCGTTTTAAAAAAAAGATGATGTTGCTTTGAGACATCATTCCAATATATGATGAAATTATTCTAAATTGCATGTAGTTAGACGAAATAAGAGATTAATTCATAAATTTCTCAACGGTAAATCTTCTAGACTGGCATCCATTTGTATGCCGTAATAGAAAGATTTATCTTTCTATTACGGCATCCCTATTTTTGTTATCCCTATTTTTCTGTAATATAGTGATGCTAATATTTTTTTTAAAAAAAATATTAGCATCACTATATTACAGAAAAATAGGGATAACAAGCAGGATTAGAGCAGCCTTTTAAAGACTTATGGCCAATGTGACCTTTGACTTTTGACAAAATCTCGAGCCTGAGAAAAATCTGCCTCTAGGAAGACTGACATGTGTCAAAACTAAAATGTAAACAAACAATTTTATTGAGTTCAGCTGCTAAGTTCTGTGTAAATAAAAATAAAAAAACTGTTTTACTGATAAGTCTGATTGAGATTTGATAGCATTCGACGAATATGACAATATTTGAATTGCGCTTAGATAACTCGATTCTTTTAAATTAGCTTCTTTAAATAACTTCAACATCTCAGACATTGAGAGATATATATTTTGACTAGATTTTTAAATTTAAATAATTTTTGAACTCATTTATTTTGGAGCTCTTTGGCTTGGATCAACGTTCTCATTGACTACCGTAATACTGTAATCATAATAGTAGTGCACTGTTTTGAGCATTTTATTCTTCCTGATCCAGTGCTGCTATCTTAACAGCCATGTTCTTAATTCCAAAAATGTGCATCTGATAGTAGTTTTAAGGCACGTTTTTAGGCGGCTGTACAAACGATAGCTGTGCACAGGGAGCTATTTGGAAATCATCGATAGAATGATGGAAGAGTTAGAGGCACAGATGACTGAACTTGATGCCCTGCAGTCTATCTACTGTGGAGCGGGGGAACTGGAGTTGATGAACCCGGAGACTGTGGCTGATATAAGATCCATGCTGGAGCGGAGAGAATCTGGACTTCCTATTGACCTGGAAGAATTGAGTAATCTGAAATCTGCCGGAATCATTCTGCATCTGAGTACTGAACAAAAGGTTGCACTTTTTATTCTAGATTTTATAATGTACTTATCCTTTATGTTGCACTCATTTTTATGTTGCACTATTAATGTGTTGCACTCAACTTCATGTTGCTCTCAGCTTAACGTTGCACTCATCTTAATATTGCACTCATCTTAATGTTGCACTCTTTTATGTGTTTCTCTCATCCATTTGTACGTTTGTTACAAATTACCTTGAAAAGTTTGTCTTTATTGAATTTCCTCCATAGCTTAACTTAACATAATTATACTGGTTCAGGAAGTCGTAAAGACTTGTAAGACTTAATATTGTGCATCCCGTGTCAAAATGAGCAGTTTTCTTCATATTGGTTGTTTGGATATAAAATTTGCTTACTGGTTAAATGATCAGTTACTTTTGAGTGCATATTTGATATAGTAAATCATTGTGTCAATTGATTAATTGATCAGTTACTTTTGCGTGCATATTTGATATAGTAAATCATTGTGTAAATTGATTAATTGATCAGTTACTTTTGAGTTCATATTTGATATAGTAAATCATTGTGTAAATTGATTACTTGATCAGTTACTTTTGAGTGAATATTTGATATAGTAAATCATAGTGTAAATTGATTGATCAGTTACTATTGAACATTTATACAGCACAAGTTAGAGATCATTATCTCACTACCCAGTCGTTATCCAATCACAGTGCCCCAGGTCAGCGTAAGAAGCTCTGATTGGTCGCGCACACAACACTCTCAGTTCACCGACGCTCTCTGCAGTGCACTGAGAGATGAGCTACACCAGGTAGGTGTCCAGTGCCTTCACGACATCATCTGTTGGGTGCTGGATAAGGCCGACCGCTATATTACCGAAAGTACGAGTGAAACTTCCAAACCAATCCGCTCCAAAACTCCCAACACCCCGTCAAGAACCGGACCGAGATTTTCTCGTCTGTGGATCTACTCTCATCACATTTACAACTCGGCGAAGAGGAAGATGATCCTGGACAGCGCCAGGGACCTGCAGCTCAGCGGGTTCTGTGTCCCGGGAAAACCCGGCATCATCTGCGTCGAGGGCGACACGGAAAACACGGAAGAGTTCTGGAGCAGGGTGAGGAGCCTAACGTGGCAGAGGATTACTCTGAGGCACCGTGAGGATGGGTGGAAGAGTGACAGGAGGTTTGAGGGGTTTGAAGAGAAGGGCTTTGATGTAAGACAGGTCAAGGGGAGGGGAGCCCATGCTGACATGGGCGAGGTTTATCAGTTCCTGCAGCAGAGGGGTTGTGCTGAAGTGTTTAGACTGTACTTTGGTGTGGATGGTAAAAGTGAGAGTAAAGATAGAACACTGGGTAGTACACTGGGTAGTACTGATGATTAATACACTGGTGGTATTGTAGACTGATGATTAATATACTGGTGGTATTGTAGACTGATGATTAATATACTGGTGGTATTATAGATAGTACTGATGATTAATATACTGGTGGTATTGTAGATAGTACTGACGATTAATGTGTGGTATTTTTTCTTTCTCCCTCTACTTGTGATCTCTCTCTCTCTCTCTCTCTCTCTTTATCTCTCTTCAACATCTCTCTCTCTCTCTCTCTCTCTCTCTCTCTGTCTCTCTCTCTCTCTCTCTCTGATACATTGCTAATGGACACATAGTTATGTATTATTTATATTGCCAGTGCAAGATGGTGCTTCAATCAATCAACTGATCAGCCCAATGAATAAAACAACACAGACGTATATCTCTATTATATTACTAGCTGTTTATTATCTCACGTCACTATACTATCAGTTCTTTCACGGCTTCTATAAACTTTCTCTCAAACTCTTGCTCAGAGAACCTGTGCACTGAGCCCCTCGCTCTCTCTCTCACACTACGTCTCTCCTCCAGCGAGAGAGAGAATATAGTGGAGAGCGCTGCGCTGTACGACGTCACGTCACTCGCTAGGAACCCAGTGGACGATGTGACAATATCAAGCTTAGGACCTCCTGAGTCATGAGCTAGAATAATAGTACCCGCTGCCATGCATTCTACCACACCTACAATCAATCAATCAATCACTAGTATAAGAGTGCTTGCTGCCATGCACTCAATCACACCTACAATCAATCAATCAATCACTAGTATAATAGTGCCCGCTGCCATGCACTCTACCACACCTACAATCAATCAATCACTAGTATATCGTTGCCTACTGCTAGGCATTCTACCGCACCTAACTATACTATTAAGCTTTTAAATAAATAACAATTTGATTTGGTATAAATCAATCAACAATGATAGATAAAAGTACTTGGGAATACCGGTATGTAATCAAGCTGCTGCTATAGTTCTAGCCTGTGCACTCCACTGTCAGTGACACGAATACATGCTGAGATAATACTTCAATACACAACATGAGTACATATAGATACACGTATTTACTGACAGATGAATACATATAGATACACGTATTTACTGACAGATGAATACATCTAGATACAAGTATTTACTGATAGAAGAATACATCTAGATACAAGTATTTACTGATAGATACATTAGTAGGTACAGATCACGATGAATACATATATAGATACACGTATCCAGTATCCTGATAGATACACTGGTGGATAGAGACCAAGATGAGTACATACAGATACAAGTATTTACTGGTAGATGAATACATATAGATACACGTATTTACTGATAGAAAAATACATATAGATACACGTATTTATTGATAGAAGAATACATCTAGATACAAGTATTTACTGTTATATAGATACACTTCATGGGTACAGACCAATGCCGAAGTGCTCGTTCCACATGGTGTGAAGTCCCACAGAACTTCTTCCCAGAATCCTCTTCAGTTCATTGAACTCTACGTTCAGTCTGAAATCAACTAGGTCACTGACCCCATTCTCTTCCGCCACTCTCTTTAACTCCTTCACTCTCTCCTCATCTTCAGCATTGCGACAGCTGCCAACCAGCACGAGCTTGTACCTGTTCCTATCTGCTTGAGAGTTCAAGAAATGCTTGAACGATTGTATCTGTAGCACATCAACCAACCAATCAATCAATTAATAAATCAATCACTCAATCAATAAATCAACCAGCACCAGCCTGTACCTGTTCCTGTCTGTCTGAGAGGTCAAGAACTGCTTGAACGATTGTATCTGTCGCACATCAATCAATCAATAAATCAATCAATCACTCAATCAATCAACCAATCAATCAATCAGCACCAGCCTGTACCTGTTCCTATCTGTCTGAGAGGTCAAGAACTGCTTGAACGATTATATCTGTCGCACATCAATCAATCAATCAGTCAATCAATCAACCAGCACCAGCAGGTACCTGTTCCTGTCTGTTTGAGAGGTCAAAAACTGCTTGAAAGATTTTGTTTATGATCCGACACTATCTGTTTACTACAGAACTTACCTGCAGCTTGTGATCTTACACTCGCTATACATTTTAAATCTTACACTAACAGTATACTAAAGAACTTACCTGCAGCTTATGATCCCCTACACTAGCTGTATACAACAGAACTTACCTGCAACTTATGATCTTTCTCGGGTCTGAACTGAGCGACAGATATTATCCACAGTGGTTCACCCCCCTCCCCTTCACCCTCCTCTACCCCTTCACCCTCCTCCACCCCCCTCTCCAGTCCAATCTTGAGGAACTGCGCCACGTCACAGGGGGGGTAAACAATCCTCGCTCTTCTTCCAGCTACCGTCCACAGCTCCTGCACGTGCGACAACGTCCACGACGAGTTGACCATGACAACATCTGCTCGATTACCCGCACAGCCGTAACCATAGGCGAAGAGTTTATAGTAGAGAAGCTTTACGTAGCTGAGCACGGCACTGCGCGAGACAATCTGCGCATTGTTGTGGGCACTGTGCCGTTGTGCCACCCTGCGCAGCATGTCCGTGCTGATAGTGGGATAGTGCACGTAGCACGCTATGCTTCGACAACACGCTACGTAGCGTACTAGCGGGTAGGTGAAAGCATAGCCCATCGAGTCTATGAATACGTCGGGCACGCAGCGAGATAACGCCTCGATGACGAGGACGAGGGAACCTAGGCTCTGCCCAAGCAGAGTGAACATGGGATAGGGCGATGCCTCGACCCAGCGTCTGTGTGTGAGGTGGATGAAGTGGATGTGATGAGGATGAGTGAATGTGATGTTGAACCTGTGACGAGCTGTGTGTAAGATCTCATCTCTATCTACAGCGTCTCCAGTGTATACGACGTATCTGAGGTGATTGTATCTGATACAATACAATACAATACAGTACAGTACAATACAATACAATGCAATACAATACAATGCAATACAATACAATACAATACATCATCTGTGTGTACGACGTATCTCAGGTGATTGTATCTGATACAATACAATACAATACAATACAGTACAACACAATGCAATACAATGCAATGCAATACAATACAACATCTCCTGTGTACACGACGTATCTCAGGTGATTGTATCTGATACAATACAATACAATATAACACAATACAGCATCTCCAGTGTATAACACGTATCTGAGGTGACTGTATCTGATACAATACAATACAATACATCATCTCTGTGTATACAATGTATCTCAGGTGATTGTATCTGATACAATACAATACAATACAATACAGTACAGTACAGCGTCTCCTGTGTATACCACGTATCTGAGGTGACTGTATCTGATACAATACAATACAATACAACACAAAACAATACAATACAACACAAAACAATACAATACAATACAATACAATGCAATACAATACAACATCTCCTGTGCACACAACGTATCTCACGTGACTGTATCTGATACAGTACAATACAATACAGTACAATACAATACAGCGTCTCCTGTGTACACTACGTATCTCAAATGACTGTATCTGATACAATACAATACAATACATCATCTCCTGTGTGCACAAAGTATCTCAGGTGACTATCTATATGCATAAAATACACATATACATTTATCTATATGCATAAAATACATATATACATTTACATATAAAACACTGTGCAGTGAATGTGTCTTTTTGTCCCAGTGGTGAATTAAAGATATATACTGAATACATGTATATATGCTACATCCCACACATCTGATAAGACTTTATCTACTACATGTCATGATTTACAAACCAAAATATTCACATATAAAATTTCTTAAAACATAAAACAACATTGACCATGGCATTTTCAAAACAATAAATATATATCATAAACATTACAATAGCAACCAATAGTTGTTGTCCCTGAATAAACAAATCCAATGTCAACAATTCTCTGAATAATTAAATAATAATAATAATAATAATAACAGTAATAATAGTAATAATATTTAATAATAATAATAATTAAAGAGGTTTAACGTCCGTTTCTTCATACAAGGATGATATCAGGCACGTACCCCCATCACATGTTAGACGTACAAATAGATTCACTCTAAACGATCTGAAAAAAACATAAGGTTAAAAGTTTAAATCTATAACCCACAGGTCGATATTTAATTAATAAAAAAGGCTCAACCTGCTTTGAAGAGCCCTAATAGCAACCCACAGCACCCTCTCACCCCCTCCCCCAGCATTGCAGTAGGGGTGGAAGAACCCCACCACCCTGATAGCCTCTCCCTCGGGTGTGTGCGGGGCCCAGGTGTCGCAGGGTATACGTCTAGCGGTGGATCTGAGGATGCGACCTAGTAGCCATACAACGAGCAGTATGAGCGGCACACAGGCCAGGCAGGATAGCATCAACAGACTGGCTAGTCTAGATAACATCCTACGCAATAATAATAATAACAACAATTAGAGTGCTACAGTCATCAATGACAACATCGAGCACTATTGAGACAAAATCAAGTCAGCGAGCAAAAAGAAGGTCCAAAAATGGTGCAAATTCCAAAATCCAGATAATCAGTCCAAAGTAAAGGGAATTAAAGAAAAGGAGGTTTAGGTTCAGGTCACTGCTCATGGACACTGGATGAAAAAGAGAGATGGAAAAGATAAGCTGTCATGGAATGGGTATCCGAGGCATAAATATCACTTCGACATAAAGTTAGGAACTCTCCGGTAAAACTCTACATGAAGTGGACCACGGTTCAATTTCAGCTTTAATGGTTTTTGAATTACTGACTTTTTGGTTTCGTATTAATTAATAGATAAGATATTTTATAGTAATATTAATGAACAACACAAAAGCACTGTCAACATTAGCATATGCAATGATAGCAATGTATTAACTTAAAACCTTCATGTGAATATAAAAATGTTAATTAAAAAACTGTTAATTAAGGGGGGAAGGTCTATTAAAAGAGGTCAGAGAAGGTAGAATGGAAGGAAAAAGAGACAGGGGCAGGTCGAGATTAGGTATGTTAGATGATTTAAAGACCCACTCATATGTGGAAATGAAGAGGAAGGCGGAAGACAGAGAAGAGTGGAGGCGTTATAATAAATAAAACAATAATTATGCATACATAATTATACAGAAAATAATATACACCAGAATTGAAAAAATAATATATATATCTTGAAACAAATATCAACTAGAACTGCTGAGGCACAGGTAGGCCTACATGTGATTAAAACAAACCGGAAGGGAATCTCATATCATTCCACAAAAGGAGGGCAACAAAATTATAAAGTGTCCTTCCAAACTCGACCAGGAAATGACTGTACTGTTCACAACAAGTATTTAAGTATTTGGTACACCCTTAACAACCTGTAGGCTACCGATGGCTATAACAGCTCACCTGTACCGTTAAACATAGGTATGTTAAATTATCTTTTAAAAGATACTTTCTAGAGTCTCAGGTAACCCTTTCCAACACGAGGAAGTCCTTACCCCTATACACGAGCACTCTATGAAACTTCAAATACTCAAACACATCCGTACATAGTTACCCTCTCTGGTTCGAGGTTTACACACATTGTCCTAATTTAACTCTAAATATTTTGCAATACCTGTGTCCTCAGCAATCCTAAGTAAATGACTTGCCACCTCCGGAGTCTAGGGCATTTATAGGGTAGCTTTTAACATGACCATAACATAAAGGCTTATATATAAAATGGTAAGTTAAACTTAAATAAAAGTCCCTTCCATACTTAGTTAATGCTTAAATATTAAATTGCAAAACACTACATTTCAAATAACATAGGTCATCCCATCAACGACTCCAGAGGGCAAGTGAAGGGAAATATAAACATCAACTAACTTAGATTACACCCCAAGGAAAAATGAAATATAAATACAGCTAACTCTATTAGCTGAGGAATTTCGCTAACTTGAATTCACTCAGGCGTATCTGGCCAGTCTAAAGTACATGGTCATTATTGCCCTAGCAACATCTAGCTTTCTGACATAAGCATAACATAAATAACACTGATTAATAACTAATATCATGAAAGTCAACTGAATGTTAAACATTATCATTAACTAACTTTATTATAACATGTAAGGATTTAATTTTACTGAACCATTTACATTTATTTGTGCATTTAAATTTTAACATTTTATATTGCACTATAGTTTACTCAAAGATTCTAGCAACCTATAAACAATCTCGTATGTTGAAACCTATGATGCAATTTACCACCTTACAGAAAACGGCTAAGGTAAAAACCAAAACAAATTAATCCTAAGTAGCTTAACAGAGCAATTAAAATAAGCATCTACTTAAGCAAAGTGTAATAGGATAGAGCTACGCTGGATCAGTAAGGGACATTGAAATTTACATAATTGAAATTTAATTTAATTTCCTACCGAATGTATACAACTAAAAACTCTTCCATGTTTACAAACACGTCCATGATGACAGTAGCTACAGCCAATGATCGCAAGAATAAATTGGACATACAAGTCATTACCTTACACGACGCTACAGCTGATAGTCGTATGTTGATAAACAATGCATTGAACACAATGTTAAATACTGGAAAAATTATAAAATGTTGCTTAAATTGACATTTATATTGGCATTTACCCCGTAGAAGCTGATGATTACATACGGCTGCAAAGCATTTTACAATTTCCTATCTTCTAATAAGAAAGAAACACATTGAATACGATATTTTGTGCGTTTAAGATCAAACTGCTAGGATCGGCAATACAAGAACATCATTTGTGTGTCAACAAACTGCGTTCTGCCTTCACCTTCTAGTGTCTGTTTACATATTTCCGATTAGCTATATCGTTCAGCCTTGACATTGAATAGTCACACTTTTATACGAGTAATTGACTTTAAAATCTTAGGTACACGTACGCTACTAGAGTACATAGAGTATGGAATTTCTTATTCTACATCATATGTTACATAGTATAATCCAATATGTTATCCGATATGTTGACTTCGTGTTGACCAAAATGAAAAAAATAAATAAATTGAGCGGCTAATAGCATCTGTCATAGAAAATTGATTCTTTTACACGTCGTTTATATTTTGCCACCTTTAATATGTTGGGCCTCCTTCTTAATGTCGGATACTGGCAAAAGAATGTAGGCCAGAATGTTTATTTAAAGTTTGTTAAATAAACTATCCAAAATTACAATAAGTTTGTAGTGTTGTTGCCTACGCATTTGTGGAAATTTTCCAGTTTGCTATTTGTTGAAGGAATCAACTTAAAGTATTTTAATCAATCGATTTGCGCTCATCACTCATGACAGCTCCATCCACCTTACATCTCACTTCCTACAATCCTAAATTATCACTTTTCGACAGCTCGCTATAGGCCATTTATAATATGTAGCGGTAACTCTGTTCACATAATAAACAAAGCCTAGTGGGAGAGTGGAGAGGGGTGTGTGCTGCTATTGACGGCTGGCAATATTCTATATATTCGTATATATTTTTTATGTATTTCTTCATTTATTAACAGAATGATATTTTAAATAATTACAAAAAATATATTTCAATTTCTTGTCAATTGATGATAAACATGTGTCTTAATTTACAGTTAATATATGTCTAGATAGAATATCTAGAGAGGATATATTACATTTTAAGGGTGTATTACATTGCAGTTGCCCGCCACAAAACGATCTGTTTTATGATGCACAGTGGCGCCGCTCAAACGAGTGAAATAATGAATAAGGTGATTTTTCAAAGTAAACACCTTTTAAAAAAGGTCTATAGCGTAAGTTTAATATTTGTAACTTTTATAAAGGCAGTATTTCAGTAAAGTTATCAGAGAGCAGAGATTCCAGAAAGTTGATTATTTTGCAGTACTGTTCAAGCTATTTATATATCATTCATATCTCTACGAATGGAACAATGAAGAATAGAATTTGTTTAATAGAATTTGTTCCTTGCGAAAATTTTGTGTAATTTATTAAATTCAATGATAATTTAAAGAACTTTTAGAATTTGGACCACGATGGAATGCCTGTTGAGCATTTCGCGGCAGGAGATGGTAGCGGTGTTGTATAATCAGCTGATCAGCTGATTGGCTTTTACATTCGATGCATTCGAGCAAAACTTCTTATCTTACTCAGTTATAAGTCAGCTTTAGCTTTGACTATTACTCGAGTTGTTGTTGTTGTTGTCAGGCGCAACTATTAATTGAGAGAAGCAAGAATTCTTATGTTCATCTTTTTTATTGCAGATTGTTGCTATGATGAAGGCTGGAGTTTGTTCTAAATTCTCTTTATCTTTGAACTTATTTCCAGGATTTTGAACTTGCGCCGTTTTTGAACATTCTTTTTGCTCACCGGCTCGGATTTGTTTCAGTAGTGCTCCTTGTTAACATTTATGACAGTAGCACTTGTTTTGATATTATGTTATATGATCTAATTCTAGATTTTGGACTAGATTTTAGACAGTTTGTTTATATAGTAAGGTTTTCTGGTTATGATTCTGTTGCAAACATTTTAATGCTGCTCCGCTGCCTTCAATCAATCTTTTATTCTATTTCTATATTCAGTTTCGAATCAGCATAAATTTAAAGGGCTGGATTTGCATTAATTTGGCAGCTATTTAGACTGTTTTCTGGATTTTGAATTTGCTCCTTTTTTGGAGCCCTTTTGCTCGTCGGCTTAAATTAAGGTCAGCAGTGCTCGATGTTGCATTTGAAGACAGTTGCACTCTTGTTGTTGTTGTTGTTGGCAATATTCAGACTATATTGTGATGATATTTCTTGTTACATTTTTTTTACTAGAACTCACATATTTACTCACGCCTGTTTATTCTTACTTTTTAAAAATTAATTCTAATAGATTTTGATTTGCAGGCCTAAGCCATACTGTAAAAAATTGAATGAGCAGCATTGTTGAACACTCTTGTGCACAATTAGCTCTCCCACAAATTACAATTTTGTAATCTACATAAGTTGAGATGTCAGGATTAATTAGGCCGAGAATTTTCACAATGTTGAGGGGTGTGGGACGGGCTGCCCTCCCCCAGGCTCCCCCCGAGCTCTCAGTCCTGCGCTGTTTAGGGTCGTGCACCCCTCAGTGGGGGTCAGGGTTGCATGGGCCCTCAGGAAAGGGGCTAAGGGGTCTAGTGGCCCCTGGGGTGGGGGTGATGAATCAGAGGGGCAAGGCTAGAACTGTGGAGTCTGTGAAGAAGTCAACGGCTGCAGCGTTGTGCAAGGAGAGAGGTATCGCCATACTGAGAGACCCTCACATCAACAAGGTCTGTACTGTTGTGTTAGTGGATGATCAATAGTGCTCTATGTTGTCATTGATGACTGTTAAGGTCTGTAGCGTTGTGTGAGTGGAGTATCAATGGTGCTGTATGTTGTCATTGATGACTGTAGCACTCTAATTGTAGTTATGTTGTGTAAGTGGAGGAAATGTTGTTTTATATATCAAACAACATTTCTGGCTGGAGCCAGTGGCGATGTCAGTAAGATACTCGACCGCGAATCAGTATGTGCAGGGTTCAAATGCTGGGCTCACCCGTATGGCTTTTGAGTTAGGAAACTGATGTTAACATTAGCTTTTTTTGCTTTTCCAGTATAGGGAGGTTTACTCTAGAATTTGTTTAACCCAGGAGACATTTAAAGAGAGACACATAACATAGAGAGAGAGAGAGAGAGGGAGGGGGGGAGAAAGAGATAAGAATGCAGTGTGTTTATAGTGCTAGTATAACATTTATTCAACGTTTGACTTAATCTGTATTCTATAGTTCTAGATCAATCACAAATCAATTTTGAGTAAACTGTCAGAGACTCGATAACTATAATGAAAGATATATGAGGTCATGTTTCAGATCCATGGTTGTATTAATTTGAATTAATGCGATACTTCGATTCAATTCTGAATTTCTTTACTCACTAAGCATTGAGATGAGTGTCAGACATGATATTATGTACGACATACAGCTGCAAAGCTAGCCATTCTTATGTTGTCTTTGAATTTTTATATATTTTTGAATTTTATTTGTATATATTTTCTGAAATTATTATTTTTTGCTAAATCCTATCAAAAATTGTGGCCCTGCATATCTTATCGCACCTACATTCCACTGCACTTATATATACACTTCATAATAATGCGCTTATACACTTGATAATAATGCAGAAATACTTGTGATATTGGCTCTACAACGTTGATTGGCGGATGATAATGTAGGGTATGGGATGTAAGTATAGCTTATACAGCTGATAGCTGCCTCACTTATCATAAATACCCGTTAATCTCTCTCATAACAAACCACTTGAGGTCACGTGCGGGAGATATACAATGTTACACTGACTGATTAGTGTGGTATCTCTGGGTATATCTATTTAGGTATCTCTATAGGTATCTCTAGGTGTCTGCTGATATACAACGTTACATTGAGTGATTAGTGCTATCTGTAGTTTTTATCAATAGTTTTATAAACTGTGGCAATGGGTCAGCTTGATATTCTACAGCTGTTTTTACTTTCATTGTCCAATAAACGAATTAGATAAGGATAAAGAGTTGAAGAGATAAACAGAGAGAGAGAATGAGAGAGAGAGAGAGAGAGAGAGATAGAGAGATGGATAAAGATAGAGAGAGATAGAGAGAAACGGAGGGAAAGAGTGAGAGAGGCATAAAGAGAGAGAGAGAGAGAGAGAGAGAGATTGGACTACTGTGTGTAATCAGGTCTGACATATAGAGACAGGACTGGGGGTGGGAGATATCTGAAGTCTGCACTACACGTGATACACATATCTCTCTGCGCATTGATTATTCTCTATCGATCTATAATCTACTGATCTATTGATTTCTATTGATCTGCCCATAATCTACTGATCTATTGATCTCTATTGATCTGCTCATAATCTACTGTTCGATTGATCTCTATTGATCTGCTCATAATCTACTGATCGATTGATCACTATTGATCTGCTCATAATCTACCGATCGATTAATCTCTGTTGATCTGCCCATAATCTACGGATCGATGGATCCCTATTGATCTGCTCATAATCTACCGATCGATTAATCTCTATTGATCTGGCCATAATCTACTGATCGATCGATCTCTATTGATCTGCTCATAATCTACCGATCGATTAATCTCTATTGATCTGCCGATAATCTATTGATTGATTGGCTACTCATATCTCAAGCCTATAAACTATTGACCCAGATGTAGGAGTGATTTGCTGTCATCTTCTGCAATCGTTAACCAATACGGTAGTCTATCTACAGAAGTGTTAATCAATCAATCAATCATCTCTTGACATTGAGTGTCTAGAGTGTCAAGCTCATTAGTCACTTGATATGTTTAGAAGTAAACTGACTTACTTCTTGAATGTTCTGTACAATATGCTAGCATGTATGTAGGTATTATTTTTGAATATCTCAAAAAGGTAGGCGTAACGTCATGAAGTTTTAAATGACAGATCCTCAGGTGAATTGAACTCTCGTGGGTTCGAATCCCAGCCGCGCTGATCTGAGAGTAAAATCTCGGACATTCACTGGTCTGGTTATACGGAAAATGATCTAAATTGCCCAACGGTTTAAACATGTGGGATTAAAAGTGATAGATATCGACACAGTTGATAATTTCACTATAATGCGTGTTTACTTTTCTTTACAGTATACCAGCCTGTATGTGGTATACTTTACAATATGCCAGCCTGTATGTAGGTATTTTATACAATATGCCAGCCTGTATGTAGGTATTCTGTACCATATACCAGCCTGTATGTAGGTATTCTGTACCATATACCAGCCTGTATGTAGGTATTCTATTTAGAGCTTTCTGCCTGTAAGATCCTGAAATAGCTCGACATTATGTATCTTCGCCTAGATACGAGAATTGTGTAGAACATCAGCTGAGACGTTACAAGCGCCTACCTAACTGATATACACTGTATAATGTGTATATACAGAGATATAGTCGCTTTAGTGCGACACACGTACACATTGTGTACACATTTATGTCTCTCTCTCTCTCTCGTGTTCTACTGAAGTGGCAGGCACAAGGCATCATATTCCTAGTCATATTCTGCTTTCAAGCCTCTTAAAGAGATCTCTGTAGATTAATAGGTTAATTCCTTCACAAATTTCAACGTTTTCCTTGCCCACTTCTCAAAGCATTCTATAACTTAGGAAAAGACTATCGTCTGAGATGTTTCGCATTAGACACTATTATGTACATGTTTAGACAATATTGTGTATAAAGTCAAGAACGCATACATATCTGTCGTACACAATAATGTACATGCAAGAACATATCTGTCGTACACAATAATGTACATGCAAGCTCGCAGAGAGGGAAAGAGAGCGAGAGATAGAGAGAGAAAGAGAGAGAGAGGATGATAGGACACCTGGCTTGTACAAGGGGTTAATATATTATATGAAGAAGTAGAGCAATGCTACAATGCTACCACAGAATTACATGTATCAGCTGATCAGCTGTCGTATACAAGTATATAGAAAGAACTACGTGTAGCTCCTTATGTCACTCTTTGTCTCTCTCTCTCGCTCTTTGTCTCTCTCTCTCTCTCTCTCTCTCTGTCTCCTTTCCCTTTCTCTCTCTCTCTCTCTCTCTCTCTCTCTCTCTCTCTCTCTATCTATCTTCTATCTATCTATCTATCTATCTATCTATCTATCTATCTATCTATCTATCTATCTATCTATCTATCTATCTATCTGTCTGTCTGTCTGTCTGTCTGTCTGTGTCTGTCTGTCTGTCTGTCTGTCTGTCTGTCTGTCTGTCTGTCTGTCTATCTATCTGTACTGTTGCGTGGCAGGTTGGTGCCGTGATAGATTTCCTCCATTTTTCAATCTTTGTATTTTATTCTCAATCTTTGTATTTTATTCTCAATCTCTGTATTTTATTTCTTCATTTCATTGCACTCTACCTCTGCACTGTGGGTCCATGACACTTTATCAATCAATCAATCAATCAATAAGAATTTAACGTCCGGTTCCTTGCCATAAGGCAATGTCAGGGACGTTATTATATATCGTCCTCATTCCTGCTAACTCGTGCATTGATCAGCGTTGAGCTTATCTGCTGTGAAATGTAAACAAAGCCTCGTGACTGGTTCTGGCCGGTTGTGAAGGACGCGCTAATCAATGCTTGTTGTTGTTGTTCAGATGTTAAATTAATGCCGTAAACCTTGACGCGGTTACGTGTGGCTCATGACAACATCGCATTATTTATTGTTACAAAGTTTTAGGACGTACTGACTGATCGTACATCTACAATACAGCTGTTCTCATTAGCTGATAGCTAGTAGCTATTAGCTTGATAACATTCCTCAGAATCTCGTTCATGTGGTTTCACTGTGCTCACTGTTGTCGTGGACAACAGTAGCACTCTAGTCTTGTTGCTGTTGTTGCTCTAGTTAGCTGTGAAGGTAGATCGTGACTAATGGCTTGATATAAATCTTTCTCGATTACCCTTCCTATTGATCGCAGCCGCTCCAGTCTATATTTCCCCTCACACGCCTCTCACTCTCTATCTCTCCATCTACCTCACTCTCCATCTATCTATCTATCTGCCTATCTTTCTTTCGCTCTCTCTCTGTCGCTCCTTGTCTATGTACGTGTGTATGTGCCTATTAATATCCGTGTGAACCTTTGTATGTACGTATGTACTTGTGCATATACTTGTGTATGTACGTGTGTGTGTGTTTAGGGTATGTAGATATTGGGTGTACATGGGTGCTGTTTGTGTGTTTAGGGTATGTAGATATTGGGTGTACATGGGTGCTGTTTGTGTGTTTAGGGTATATAGATATTGGGTGTGTATGTACGTGTGTGTGTTTAGGGTATGTATATATTAGGTGTGTATGTAATTGTGTGTGTTTAGGGTATGTAGATATTGGGTGTGTATGTACGTGTGTGTGTAGGGTATGGGGTTCACACTGGAGGAACGACAGATCCTGGGAGTCCATGGACTGCTGCCTCCAGCTGTCTTCACTCAGGATGAACAGATGGAGAGGATCGTTGCTAACTTCAACCACTGGGACAACGACCTCGACCGCTACATCTACCTGGCGGCATTGCTGGACCGCAACGAGAAGCTCTTCTACCACGTCATCAGCAATCACATCGAGGCCATGGCGCCCATCATCTACACACCTACCGTGGGACAGGCCTGCCAGAAGTACGGCTTCATCTTCAGGAAACCAAGGTCTCTCTCTCCCTCCTCTCTCGACTGCTCTGTGTGCAACCAACCAATCAATCAATCGATCGATCGACCGATCAATCAATTAATCAATAAATCAATCAATCAATCAATCAATTAATCAATCAATAAAAATTGAATGAAGGTAAGAATGATAATTTAATAATAAGAATGTAATGAACAGTGGGCGTGGTCTTGCAGATTTAATTGTGGTGCTGTTGTGTGTTTGGTTGTTTGTCAGCCTGTGTACTGTTATTTGTAGGTGTGTGTATGTGTTTTGTGTGTGCGAGAGAACCAGGTTAACTTACTCTACCTCTAATAGAGGGCTTCCGTTAATTCTAAGACATTTTCTCAATGCCACTTATTCAGCCTCTTATAGGGCTTCTCTTTCTAAGTTTAGCTGGTAATTTATTTCCATCCGTATAGATTATTTGTGTTTCTAAATCAAATTGATCAAATTTAATTTAATTTGCATAAGTTCTTGGCAGTGGCATGACAATGTGACGTTGAGATGTAGGGTCTGGACGCCTACATCTTTACTATCCTCTAGCAGAGCTCTCTCTACGTAATAATAAAGATTTTACTCAGTTTCCTCATCCAAGGATGATGTCAGGGACGTCATTTATAACTCAGTGTAGATGTAGAAGCTGCAAAACCTGCTACAGTATGTAATTACTATAAATATAATGTATCCTGATAAGTATCCGACGAAGTAATTCTATTCTAGATACAGTTAACTATAGTACATTCAAAATATATTTAACAATTCTGAGACTGACTACTGGTTGAGGGATCTTATTGGCATTTATGCGTCTCTATTAGCTTAAGGGAAGCCTTGATATTAATTGGAATTTAGGCTTCTCTATTAGCTTATTGGAAGCCCTAACATTGATTGGAATTTAAGCGTACCTATTAGCTTAAGGGAAGCCATGATATTGATTGGCATTTAAGCGTCTCTATTAGCTTAAGGGAAGCCATGATATTGATTGGCATTTAAGCCTCTCTATTAGCTTAAGGGAAGCCCTGATATTGATTGATATTTAAGCTTCTCTATTAGGTTATGGGAAGCCCTAATATTAATTGGCATTTAAACATTCCTATTAGCTTAAGGGAAGCCCTTATTTTGATTGGTATTTAAGCGTCTATTAACTTAACGGATGCCCTGCCATTGATT
The DNA here is from genome assembly GCA_905160935.1 of Enchytraeus crypticus. Taxonomy (NCBI): domain Eukaryota; kingdom Metazoa; phylum Annelida; class Clitellata; order Enchytraeida; family Enchytraeidae; genus Enchytraeus; species Enchytraeus crypticus. Next base: position 752,972 of record CAJHZI010000422.1, on the reverse strand, counting down.
GGTATTTAAGCGTCTATTAGCTAAAGAGAAGCCCTGACATTGATTGGTATTTAAGGCTTTCTATTAGCTTCAAACACTAGACCTTGACATTCCTGACCGGTCAGCAGAAAATATAATATCATGTGTTAACAAAGTTCAGTGTTGTTTTTTAGAATTAGTAATTACATGGGGCTGATTGGCTGCTCTAGATGTAGGAAATAGGTTGAGACTAGTTGAGATATTTGTAGAAACACGATAGGCTCGATTGGTCAACCGTAGCGAATTGTTGATTTGATCTTCAGCCTTGCTTAGATACTGCGCAACATTTTAAAATAACATTACATTTCTTGTATATAACATTACATTTCCTGTGTATACTATTACATACCTTTTTAAATAGCATTACATTTCTTGTATATAACATTACATATGTACCTTTTTAAATAACATTACATTTCTTGTATGTAACATTACATACCTTTTTAAATAACACTACCTATCTTATATTATATCATTGCATACCTTTTTATATAACACTACCTATCTTATATTATATCATTGCATACCTTTTTATATAACACTACCTATCTTATATTATATCATTGCATAACTTTTTATATAACATTACCTATCTTGTATATACCATTGCATACCTTTTTATATAACATTACTTATCTTGTATATACCATTGCATACCTTTTTATATAACATTACTTATCTTGTATATACCATTGCATACCTTTTTATATAACATTACTTATCTTGTATATACCATTGCATACCTTTTTAGAAAATGTTACAGACCGTTTAGATTGCACAGCTTCTATAATCTCTTTATTACTTACAAATCGATGTATAAATGCCAATTCCAAAATATCTACGTTAAAACTACTTTTAATAGTAGGTTGAATTGTGACTGACTTAGATTTGACATCTGATCCACTCGAGTCAGATTTCGCCTGTCTATCGATTGAGCTATAAATCACTGCCGCGTTTATTCTAAGATATATATGCCTACTGGCTGGAGCCAGTGGCGAAGTCGGTAAGATACTCGTGCTGCGCGGATCAACTCAATATGAGATCGTCAGGAAACTCGTGAAAATGTAAGCGGCTGTTCCTGAGGTCCTGGGATCAATTCCCGGTAGAGCTGATCAGAGAGTGAAGTGTCGTGCATTCACACGGGAATACATTCACTAGTGACTATGGACGTCTTGACGATCTGTTCAACAGGCGATATTAAAAGTGATTGATATTATCATAGAGGGTCATTTCACTGCAGTGCTTGTTTAATACTATTGTTACCATTAAAACGTAAAGGCACTTTCTTTCGATTTATATCTGATGTTTATTTAGAAGCTGTTTATAGCTGTAAACATTGTCCAACAGCTGTCAGCAGCTGCGAGCTGTTTGTAAACACTACACAGCAGCAGCTGTCAGCAGCTGTTGATCTTGTTACGTAGTTCTCGTTGGTGTTTTATGTTTTGTTTACTCGCGTACACCTGTTCCACTTCTATGGGATCACATGTGGAATATTTGAGGGAAAGTTTCCTAGTCTTTTGAAGCTTCTTCCTAGGCCTGATATAGGCCTGTGTAGATATGAGCCAATTCTAGGCCTGTGATATAGGCCTATGTGGATATGCGCTAATCCTAGGCCTGTGATATAGGCCTGTGTGGATATGCGCTAATCCTAGGCCTGTGATTTAGGCCTGTGTGGATATGCGCCAATCCTAGGCCTGTGTGGATATGCGCTAATCCAAGGCCTGTGTGGATATGCGCTAATCCTAGGCCTATGATATAAGCCTATGGAAGATTTACAGAGCTTTGGACCACTGCGCAATAAGGCTGTGTGTATCCAGCACACGTGGGACAAGAAGCTGTGTGTAGATAACATTAAGATAATCCTTTATTCTCTACTGTACTGGGCTGTAACTAATCCCTGCATGTCTGGTTTTTCTTGCATGATTCAACCTGTATTGCTTTTACTTTTAGTTGAAAATAAATGTACATTAAAGTTCTGCATTGGATTAGTACGATGTTGTTAGTGCTTGATCAATATCAACATGGACGACGTATGCAATGAATTAGATGTTGTGTTGTTGTTGTTGTTGTTGTTTTACATAACAATGAACTAAATGTTGTTGTGTTGTTGTTATGTTGTTATGCAATGTACTAGATGTTGTTGTGTTGTTGTTGATGTTGTTATGCAGTGTACTAGATGTTGTTGTGTTGTTGTTGATGTTGTTATGCATTGTACTAGATGTTGCTGTGTTGTTGTTGATGTTGTTATGCATTATACTAGATGTTGCTGTGTTGTTGTTGATGTTGTTATGCAATGTACTAGATGTTGTTGTTGTTGTTATGCAATGTGCTAGTTGTTGTTGTTGTATTGCAGTATGCTAGATGTTGTTGTTGTTATGTAATGTACTAGATGTTGTTGTTGTTTCAGGGGTCTGTACATCACCATCAATGACTTGGGTCACGTGCACGAGATTCTGTGTAACTGGCCGGAGACTGACGTAGAGGTTTGTAGCTATAAATAGAAGAGCGGTCGATAAAAATGGTGTTTTCTGTAATTTAAAAATAAAACGTATTGTCTTGGACAACATTATTGAATGTGCAACTGTATTGTCATGGACAACTGGAGCATTCTAATTGTATTATTGTTGTTGATTTATTGTGTTTTGAGTTGGGATGTGTAAAACACGGTGATATTATATAACAAACATTGTATTGTTGTAGGCTATACTATATAACATTGTATTGTTGTAGTCTATACTATATAACATTGTATTGTTGTAGTCTATACTATATAACATTGTATTGTTGTAGTCTATACTATATAACATTGTATTGTTGTAGTCTATACTATATAACATTGTATTGTTGTAGTCTATACTATATAACATTGTATTGTTGTAGTCTATACTATATAACATTGTATTGTTGTAGTCTATACTATATAACATTGTATTGTTGTAGTCTATACTATATAACATTGTATTGTTGTAGTCTATACTATATAACATTGTATTGTTGTAGTCTATACTATATAACATTGTATTGTTGTAGTCTATACTATATAACATTGTATTGTTGTAGTCTATACTATATAACATTGTATTGTTGTAGTCTATACTATATAACATTGTATTGTTGTAGTCTATACTATATAACATTGTATTGTTGTAGTCTATACTATATAACATTGTATTGTTGTAGTCTATACTATATAACATTGTATTGTTGTAGTCTATACTATATAACATTGTATTGTTGTAGTCTATACTATATAACATTGTATTGTTGTAGGCTATACTATATAACATTGTATTGTTGTAGTCTATACTATATAACATTGTATTGTTGTAGGCTATACTATAATAACATTGTATTGTTGTAGTCTATACTATATAACATTGTAGGCTATACTATATAACATTGTTGTAGTAGGCTATACTATATAACATTGTATTGTTGTAGTCTATACTATATAACATTGTATTGTTGTAGGCTATACTATATAACGTTGTATTGTTGTAGTCTATACTATATAACATTGTATTGCTGTAGGCTATACTATATAACTTTGTATTGTTGTAGTCTATACTATATAACAATGTATTGTTGTAGGCTATACTATATAACACAGTATTGTTGTAGGCTATACTATATAACATTGTATTGTTGTAGGCTATAGTGGTGACGGATGGAGAGCGCATATTAGGGTTGGGGGACTTGGGAGCGTTTGGCATGGGTATACCCGTGGGTAAGCTAGCACTCTACACTGCCATGGGTGGGGTACCCCCTGAGAAGTGTCTGCCTGTGGTGCTCGATGTTGGCACAGACAACAATGTACGTAAATATCAATGTATAGTCTTCTTTTATTTGTACAGTGTCTATACCAGGAAGAAAGTATAAAAATTATACAGATAACCGCACTCAGGAACTATAAATAAATTAATTATTGATAATTATTTAATAAATCTCAGCCTGCCTCTGCCTCTTTTTCCTTTCTTTCTGCCTTCTATGACCTCTTTTAGTAGACCTCCCCCCCCCCCCTTAGAAATGTGTCCTATCCATCTCTTCTTCCTATTTCTTAATACATTTATTAACTGTATCAACTCTCTCCAGATGCCTATATCCACAACTTAATGTATGTAGCGGATAGCTTGGTACTAATGTATTTTCGAGGTGATTTCCTGTTGCCTTCCTATATACTTACTCAGTCGTGTCTTACGAAACATGCAGTTAACGGTTGTTCTATTCTTCAATGATTCAGACACGACACATGGAATTTTGTGTCAATAGATTATTTCCAAAATCTCTAATAAGCAGTATTTTCTCAATATGTTGATTGATTGATTTATCAAATTCTGAGAGGTTTTGATAGTTTGAGTGAATGTTTGGTTGATTGATTGATTGATACAGACACTGCTGGGTGATCCTATGTACATTGGATTGATTTATTGATTGATTGATTGATTGATATTGATTGATAGACACTGTTGGATGATCCTATGTACATTGGACTGAGACACAAGAGAATTCGAGGACCCAAGTATGATGAGCTGATAGAAGAATTCATGCAGGCTGTCAATCAACGGTATAGCAGCTTTACTAGCAAATCAATCAATCAATAAATCAATCAATCAACGGTAGAGCAGCATTACTAGCCAATCAATCAAGCAATCAATTAATCAATCAACGGTAGTGAAGCATTGCTAGCAAATCAATAAATAAATCAATCAATCTATCAATCAACATTATCAACCGTTCAGTCTATATATCCATCAATGGTAGTTCAGCATTATCAGCAACTCTTGTTAAATCAATCAATCAACGGTAGAGCAGCTTTACTAGCAAATCCATCAATCAATCAATCAACGGTAGTTCAGCATTACCAGCAACTCTTGTTCAATCAATCAATAAATCAATCAATCAATCTACCATCCAGAGACTCTAGAGCTGTTCTAGTGCATGGCTGTTGTTGTTGTTGCTATTGATATTGTTGTTGTTGTTTGAGGACTTTGCTAATCACAATGCATTTAGACTCCTGTTGTTGTTGTTGTTGTTGTTGCTATAAACAGATATGGACATAGCACTCTGGTACAGTTTGAAGACTTTGCTAATCACAATGCATTTAGACTCCTGTTGTTGTTGTTGTTGTTGCTGTGAACAGATATGGACATAACACTCTGGTACAGTTTGAGGACTTTGCTAATCATAACGCGTTTAGACTCCTCGAGAAATACAGAAACAAATATCTCACGTTCAACGACGACATACAGGGTGAGTTGTTGCTCTATCTGTTTTGTGGACAAGCCTTTAGGCTGTACAGCATTGAGTGGACAAGCCTTTAGGCTGTACAGCATTGAGTGGACTAACCTTTAGGTTGTACAACATTGAGTGGACAAGCCTTTAGGCTGTACAGCATTGAGTGGACAAGCCTTTAGGCTATAGAGCATTGAGTGGACAAGCCTTTAGGCTGTACAACATTGAGTGGACAAGCCTTTAGGCTGTACAACATTGAGTGGACAAGCCTTTAGGTTGTACAACATTGAGTGGACAAGCCTTTAGGCTGTAGAGCATTGAGTGGACAAGCCTCTAGGCTGTAGAGCATTGAGTGGACAAGCCTTTTGGCTGTAGAGCATTGAGTGGACAAGCCTTTTGGCTGTACAACAGAATTGTACTGATAGTGGACAAGCCTTTAGGCTGTACAGCAGAATTGAACTGTTGTTGTGATGATACTCTAAGGTTCTAAAAACTGTTATAATAAATGACTTGATTGCTTGCAGCGAAACTTTGCTTATTTCTATTACAACGTTCACAGGACGGTTCTCTATAGGGGGCAAAATGTTGAACATTGGGTCTAGTTAACAGTTTAACGTTAGTTTCCTGCTTGATAGCAGGACTATGTGTGTGTATGTATGTGTATGTACAATTCTGTATGTTTGTTTATATGTGTATATATGTGTATATATGTGTTTGTGTGTGTATTTATGTGTATTTATGTGTAGATATGAGTGTATATATGTGTAGATATGTGTAGATATGTGTGTATTTATGTGTATTTGTGTGTATATATGTGTAGGCACGGCCTCGGTGGCTGTGTCAGGAATCATCACATCCATGAGGATAACAAAGAACAAGCTCTCTGATCAGAAGTATCTGTTCCAGGGCGCTGGAGAGGTGATCCATCAATCAATCAATCAATCAATCATTTAGTCAATGATAACAAAGAACACGCTCACTGATCAGAAGTATCTGTTCCAGGGTGCTGGAGAGGTAATCAATCAATTAATCAATCAATAAATGATAATAAAGAACAAGCTCTCTGATCAGAATTATCTGTTCCAGGGTGCAGGAGAGGTGATCCAACAATCAATCAATCAATTAATCAGTTAATCTTTCAATCAATGAATCAATCATTCAGTCTTTAAATTATTGTGCTGTAGAACTGTATTTGAAGGAAGTGTAGAGTCGTTTGCCGCATTGGTACATAATACTGCACTCATATATGTGATGTGAGAGTGTTTATGTGTATATAGCATTGTATGTCTGTGTGTAACAAGAACCGATAAGAAAAAGAAAGGAGATGCAAAGAACATTAGTATAATGGGTAAAGATGGGGAATTGAAGACAGAGCTGGAAGAAGTAAAAGAAAGATGGAGAGAATATGTAGAGGAATTGTATGATAAGGCTGGGAAACCAGTTCAAGAGGATTTTAAAATAGAAGAAGAAAATATCATAGAAAACGATAAAAGGGGCCCCGATTTAATGAAGGAGGAAATTTATTCTGCAATTAACAGTATGAAGAAGGGAAAGGCAGCTGGAATAGATGAAATCCCAGCAGAATTCTTGAAAATGTTGGAAGGAGAAACACTCAAAAAATTGTACTTGGAAGTATGTATGCAAGTATACAGTACAGGTATTTGGCCAGACGACTTTACCAAGTCAGTGATGATTCCAATTCCCAAGAAAGCCAATGCTGTGGAGTGTTCGGATTACAGAACAATCAGCTTAATACCTCATGCATCGAAGATCTTATTAAAGATAGTAAATAATCGCATTCAGTCGAAAGCAGAGATGATACTGAGCAATACACAATTTGGTTTTAGGAAAGGATGCGGCACAAGAGAAGCAATAGGAGTAATGCTGGTTCTTTGCGAAAGAAGCTAAGAAAATGGTAATGACGTTTTTGTATGCTTTGTAGACTTCGAGAAGACCTTTGACAGGATTGATTGGATAACGATGATGAATATCTTAAAAAAAATAGGAATTGACTGGAGAGATAGTAGACTAATTTTGAACTTGTACATGAATCAAAGAGCAGTAATAAAAATCCAACAAGAATACTCAGAAGAAGGTGAAATAGGACGTGGAGTAAGACAAGGTTGTAGCATTTCGCCACTGCTGTTTAACATTTACGCTGAGGCAATGATGGAGGAAGCCATGGAAGACTTGGAAGAAGGAATAAAAGTAGGAGGGAATTTGTTACAAGATGTACGATTTGCAGATGACCAAGGAGTGGTAGCGGGCAGCGAGATTGGATTGCAGAAGATAATGGATAGGCTGAATGATACGGCCCTAAGATATGGCATGAAGATTAATATAAAAAAGACCAAGGTTATGAGAGTGTCCAATAATAAAGGTGAAGTTAATATCACAATAAATGGTACGAAATTGGAACAGGTAAGGAGTTTCAAATATTTGGGTCATACTATAACCGATGATGGGAAATGTGAGACAGAAATATGCAGTAGGATTGCACAAGCAAAAGCGGCCTTTGGTAGTAGAAAAGAACTATTAACAAAAAGTCTAAAGAAAGACACAAAGATAAAGATAGTGAAAACTTTGGTTTGGACCACGCTATTGTATGGATGTGAAACATGGACCTTAAGGAAGGAAGATATTAGGAAACTGGAGGCATTGGAAATGTGGATTTGGAGAAGAATGGAGAGGATTAGCTGGACTCAAAAGGTTACAAATGAGGAAGTCCTGGAGAGAGTTGGCACAGATAGACAGTTGATAAATGTATTAAGAAATAGGAAGAAGAGATGGATAGGACACATTCTAAGGGGGGAAGGTCTATTAAAAGAGGTCATAGAAGGTAGAATGGAAGGAAAAAGAGGCAGGGGCAGGCCGAGATTAGGTATGTTAGATGATTTAAAGACCCACTCATATGTGGAAATGAAGAGGAAGGCGGAAGACAGAGAAGAGTGGAGGCGTTATGTACCATGGACCTGCCAGTAGGCAGTGCACTAAGAGAGTCTGTGTGTACGACAGTGTGTGTGTGTGTGTGTAGGCCTCTATAGGTATAGCTGACTTGCTGGTGATGGCTATGTGTACCTGCGTAGTACTGTATGTCTGTGTGTATAGCAGTGTATGTGTGTGTGTGTAGGCATCTATAGGTATAGCTGACTTGCTAGTGATGGCTATGTGTACCTGTGTAGTACTGTATGTCTGTGTATATAGCAGTGTGTGTGTGTATGTAGGCGTCTATAGGTATAGCTGACTTGCTGGTGATGGCTATGTGTACCTGTGTAGTACTGTATGTCTGTGTGTATAGCAGTGTGTGTGTGTATGTAGGCGTCTATAGGTATAGCTGACTTGCTGGTGATGGCTATGATGGAGGAGGGCGTGGCGGAGGCTGACGCTGTTGCTAAGATCTGGATGGTCGACTCCAAGGGTCTCGTGACCAAGGTACTCAGTTATCTATTAGCTTATTTATTGATTGATTAGTTTATTGATTGATGTATTAGTTGGTTGATGGATGTATTAGATTATTGATTGATGTGTTAGCTTATTGATTGATCTATTAATTGATTGATTGATGTATTGGTTGACTGATTCATGTATTAGCTTTTTGATTGATATGTTAGTTGATTGATTGATTAACAGATTGATTCATGTATTAGTTTATTGATGTATTAGCTTATTGATTAATGTATTAGCTGATTCATTGATCTATTAATTGATTGATTGATGTATTAGCTGATTGATTGATGTATTAGCTGATTGATTGATGTATTAGTTGATTGATTGATTAACTGACTGATATGTTAACTGCTGATTATTTGATTGACAACTGACAGAACAGACCTGGAGGTAAGCTGACCATTCAGAAGGAGAAGTACGCTAAAGACCACGCCCACATAGCTAGCCTCGAGGACGTGTGTCGAGCCCTCAAGCCGTCAGTGGCTATAGGAGCAGCGGCAGTGGGCGGAGCTTTCACCGAGCAGTTCATCAGGGACATGTCAACGTTCAACGAGCGACCAATCATATTCGCTCTGAGCAACCCAACGAGCAAAGCAGAGTGCACCGCCGAACAGGCTTATAGGATATCTGAGGTTAGCTGTGATTTACCCTGTTAACTGATTGATTGATTGATTCTAGTGCTTAATGTTTATTGATTTGTTGACTTATTTGAATCATTGTTTGATTGATTGATTGTTTCAGTTGCCTGATAATTTACGTTACATTAAAGTATATATTATTAAATTATGTTTACTAATTTTTTGATTGATTAATTAATTGATTGATTGATTAATTGATTGATTGATTGATTAATTGATTGATTGATTAATTGATTGATTGATTGATTAATTGATTGATTAGGGTAGAGCAATATTCGCCAGTGGCAGCCCATTTGACCCAGTAGAGTTGAATGGAAGGAGGTTTTGTCCTGGTCAGGGTAACAACGCTTACATATTCCCCGGCGTGGCTCTCGGTGCCATCGTGGCGCGTGTCAGACACGTCACCGACATCATGTTCTTGCGCGCTGCTCAGGTTAGAGCGGCTCATCGTCTCATCAGTAGCTCTTATTGCTTGTAGTCTTTGTTTATCATCATCATCATCATCTTCATCTCCTTGTAGTCTTTCTTCATCATCATCATCATCTTCTTTTAGTCTTTCTTCATCATCATCTTCATTTTCTTGTAGTCTTTGTTCTTCATCATCATCTTCTTGTGGTCTTTGTTCATCATCATCTTCATCTTGTGGTCTTTGTTCATCATCATCTTCATCTTGTGGTCTTTGTTCATCATCATCTTCATCTTGTGGTCTTTGTTCATCATCATCTTCATCTTGTGGTCTTTGTTCATCATCATCATCTTCCCTTAATCTTCTTGTGGTCTTTGCTAATATTTTTGTAATAGATTCTGAAGTTTTATCAAAATTAATACTTTCTTTACCTAGAGTATATCTGCACTTGGATGATTGAAGTGGTAGCATGCTGGGCTCTTAAGCAGGCGCCTGGGGTTCGATTCTTAGTCAGATCGTCTCAAGTAGTGCACTTCATTAGGTATGGAGTTTAGGACTATTGTTTAAGAAATCTGTTTCCAAATGTTTTTGTTAATAAATTCTGGCAAAGGAGGATTAAGCTCAATAATTAAAATTTGAGAGGAGGGCAGTTGTACTGTTTATACTGACTGTTGATTATAATGAACTGGCTCAATGATTGATGGATTGTTTAAATAATTCATTCTTTTATTATTTGTTCATTCGTTCATTTATTGACAGGAGCTGTCACGTCAGGTGACAGATGATAACCTGGCAGAGGGGCGTGTCTATCCACTGTTGATTGATTGATTGACAGGAGCTGTCACGTCAGGTGACAGATGATAACCTGGCAGAGGGGCGTGTCTATCCACTGTTGATTGATTGATTGACAGGAGCTGTCACGTCAGGTGACAGATGATAACCTGGCAGAGGGGCGTCTATCCACTGTTGATTGATTGATTGACAGGAGCTGTCACGTCAGGTGACAGATGATAACCTGGCAGAGGGGCGTGTCTATCTACTGTTGATTGATTGATTGACAGGAGCTGTCACGTCAGGTGACAGATGATAACCTGGCAGAGGGGCGTGTCTATCCACTGTTGATTGATTGATTGACAGGAGCTGTCACGTCAGGTGACAGATGATAACCTGGCAGAGGGGCGTGTCTATCTACTGTTGATTGATTGATTGACAGGAGCTGTCACGTCAGGTGACAGATGATAACCTGGCAGAGGGGCGTGTCTATCCACTGTTGATTGATTGATTGACAGGAGCTGTCACGTCAGGTGACAGATGATAACCTGGCAGAGGGGCGTGTCTATCCACCGCTGAAGCAGATCAGGGAGGTATCGACTAAGATAGCCGCTACGATAGTAAGCCACGCCTACGAGACTAAGGTGGCGGCCACGTACCCTGAGCCCGTGGACAAGGAGCGAATGGTGCGGGACTATCAGTATGACCCCGCCTACGAGCGCTTTGTCCCCACCCTCTACGACTGGCCCGGCTATGGTAATCAGAAGTAACTGAGGCACCGGCCAATCAGCTGTCAGCACACCAGATCAGCCAATCAGCTATCAGCACTATTCCTCTGTGGTAGTCAGGCAATGTTGTGATTTTTGCGAATCAAAGACTAATATCTGTAGCCTTGTGAAACAGCTTGCTGAAGGCTGCAATGAGTTGTCGTGCAACCTGACATGTTGTGATTTATTTCCTGTTTGTCTCAGGTCACGCGTATATCCTCCTGTGAGTGAGTGAGTGCATGTGTATGTGTGTGTGTGTATGCATCTGTGTATGTGTATGATTGCAGAATGATTTAGGCCTAATTAACGTTGTGATAGCTGCTGAGTTTTATGCATCCAGTGTGTGACAATGTGTTGTCTGATAGCTCAGTAGATTGGTAGTTTTATGCATCCAGTGTATGACAAAGTCTTCTTTAGTTTGTGTCTGCTTATTTAGTTTTTATTCCAGCGATACTCGGTGATATTTCTAGTGATACATGTAGTGATACATGTAATAATACATGTAGTGATACAAGTAGTGATACATGTAGTGATACATTTAGTGATACAATCCTGTAACGTAGGCGTGAACCTGTGTACATATCTAGTAAATCTCTTCTGGACGTCTTCGTTAGTTGTCCCCGGCGAGATATTCTGTGGATCTATTCTCAAAACCTCTTCTACGGAACGGGAAAACTATCTCAAACCTTAAACTTGAAAGTCTAAAAGTATTTATAGAGAAATGTCAAAGGGTAATGTTTGTACTTATAATTTTTATAATTTAATTTGTGTAATTGTCACAGTTTTTAGTTTCTATGCTAGCACTTCTGTCCCAGTGTTGCGGTTTATCACGTGGGGTCTTTCGCTCCGGTCAGTGTGTGACAAAATTAATCGTTTAGCAGCTGCCGACTCTGATGATCTGTTCTAACAGGTCAATAAGTTAAACGAATTTAACGAAATGTTAACAGCAGTGTATCACGTGTTGAAGCCGCTATGAACATCTTAATAGCGTAGGGGTAACGTCATGAAGTTTTAAATGACAGATCCTGAGGTGAATTGAATCCTCGTGGGTTTGAATTCCAGCCGCGCTGATCTGAGAGTAAAATCTCGGACATTCACTGTACTGGTTATACGGAAAATGATCTAAATTGCCTAACGGTCTAAACATGTGGTATTAAAAGTGATCGATATTAACATAGTTGATCATTTCACTCAAATATGTGTTTACAATTTTTACTTTTACGTGTTTGTGTGCAGAGCTAGATAGTCTGGCTGCACTTTTAGAGAATGTAGTACGTAGAACTGTAACTTCTGTATTCGGCTAGAAGTTGTTTAGAGCTGTGTATAGTGTAGTGCGTGTGGAGAAGTTGTTTTCCTTATTTGGCTAGCCTGTGAACTGTCGATTGTGCCAAAGTATCAACACACATATTTTTATACAACAATTTATCGCTGAACTTTATTTAAGCACCCGCAATGAAATGCACCATTTGAGCAGTTGTGTATTTTATTGTATTTTGATGCATAATGTATTTTTTAATAGTTCATGTGCAGCTTCTAAAGCAAATATTCAAGAGTTTTATAAATCAGAGCGTCTATTTTATACTGTCTGTCGTCGTGTTTAACAAAGTCTGTCGTTAGCTGTTGTGACAGATTGAGCTGCTTATAACAGCTGTGTCATCCGACAGCAGCTGCTTATAACAGCTGAGACATCCTGACATCAGCTGCTTGTAACAGCTGAGTCATCCTGACATCAGCTGCTTATAACAGCTGACTCATCCTGACATCAGCTGCTTATAACAGCTGAGACATCCTGACGGCAGCTGCTTATAACAGCTGAGTCATCGTTACAGCAGCAGAGTCGTCTGATTGGTAATTACTGACGATGTAACCAAGCAATTGATTGGTTTGTGAGTTGTTAACAAGCAGCTGATTGGCTACTCTCAGTGTACATGCTGTATTCTAGAACCTGTATCTTAGTATTGCAATAGTGATGTACCTAATGTCGCGTGGAATGAAGAAAATGTGCGTTAAATCATGGGTGTCTGGTAGTTGGTCAGCTAGATGACAAATCATGAGTGAAGGTGGTCAGCTGGATGATAAATCATGAGTGAAGGTGATCAGCTAGATGATAAATCATGAGGGAAGGTGGTCAGCTAGATGATAAATCATGAGGGAAGGTGGTCTGCTAGATGATACTCTATTTTATCTTCAGTGATTTTATTTCTCAGCTCGTCTTACACTCGCGCTTCTTTCACATTGTTGTCTGAGACATGCCTGACATCACCTGCAGGCTATGATGTGGACGTTAAACAGTGTTAATGTTGTGTTTAAAGCAATTGATATGTTTTATAGGCTAGTTCAACAGTAAAATATCACTGTGCACTCGTATACCTGTATAGACAATAGTTCAACAGTAAAATATCACTGTGCACTCGTATACCTGTATAGACAATAGTTCAACAGTAAAATGTCACTGTGCACTCGTATATGTTTTCTATCACAAATCCTTGATCAGTGGTCGACGATAAAAACGTTAATCAACAAGCGACGATTTAACGTCCGGATCTCGCCTCAGAGCGACGGTAGGTGTCAGGGACGTCTTTAAGGGAGTGTATAAAAACGGCGACACTATTCAAAGCATCATGAAATAATATAAATAACATTACACCAACAATTCTGCTGTAGTTCATTTTATAGATTGTCATACAAACAAATTAAACTTCTAACATTAAACAGTGCATAGAGACGAGTAGAGCATTAAACAAAACTTAATCACCGTACCAGACTGTACCATGTTGTACCACACTGTACCATGTTGTACTGCACTGTACCATGTTGTACTACACTGTACCATGTTGTACCACACTGTACTGTGTTGTACCACACTGTACCGTGTTGTACCACACTGTACCATGTTATACTACACTGTACCATGTTGTACTACACTGTACCACACTGTACCGTGTTGTACTACACTGTACCATGTTGTACTACACTATACCATGTTGTACCATGAAAGAACATTCGGTTGGCGAGAGCCAAAGCTACAGAAATTGCTACTAAATTTTCTAAAACGAATAGAAAATTAGGGACTGATGATATGGTATGGGACAGACAGGAGTGGAGAAGGTCTATTCGTATCCCCACCCAAGTTAAACTGTGATTAAGGGGATGATGAAGATGATGATGATTGTAATCTCACACAAAACAATACAACAGGTTTATATCTTGTACTACCTGTTCAGTCACTATGTTACAATCCACTCCAATCTCAATAGCTACTCACTCACATCTAACCAATCAATCAATCAATAAGAATTTAACGTCCGGTTCCTCGCCATAAGGTAATGTCAGGGACGTCTCTTGCAGACACTACACAAACAGGCGTCAAAGCACCACACGATGACGACTGAGTACACAGAGACCACAAGAGAAAGTATACAGAGACCACAAGAGAAAGTACACAGAGACCACAAGAGAAGTACACAGAGACCACAATAGAAAGTACACAAGTCAACAACAGAAAGCATCACAACACAGCAAAGACTCCCTGGCACTGAGGTAATAACAGTGACAAAATGTACACATACAGCAATAACAAGTCTAAGTCCTTTGATTCCTGACAACAACATTGTATGGAATGAACACTGCTCTACACATATGAACTTATTGTACTTTGATTAAAACTATTCAATCATTATCCAGCTAATATGATATCCCAGGTGTTACAATGATAATAGATATAACTTATTTATATCCTATGAGCTGTTAGATGCTAGCTAATATAAGATCCTAGGAGTTGTTAGATGCTAGCTAATATAAGATCCTAGGAGTTGTTAGATACTAGCTAATATAAGATCCTAGGAGTTGTTAGATACTAGCTAATATAAGATCCTAGGAGTTGTTAGATACTAGCTAATATAAGATCCTAGGAGTTGTTAGATACTAGCTAATATAAGATCCTAGGAGTTGTTAGATACTAGCTAATATAAGATCCTAGGAGTTGTTAGATACTAGCTAATATAAGATCCTAGGAGTTGTTAGATACTAGCTAATATAAGATCCTAGGAGTTGTTAGATACTAGCTAATATAAGATCCTAGGAGTTGTTAGATACTAGCTAATATAAGATCCTAGGAGTTGTTAGATACTAGCTAATATAAGATCCTAGGAGTTGTTAGATACTAGCTAATATAAGATCCTAGGAGTTGTTAGATACTAGCTAATATAAGATCCTAGGAGTTGTTAGATACTAGCTAATATAAGATCCTAGGAGTTGTTAGATACTAGCTAATATAAGATCCTAGGAGTTGTTAGATACTAGCTAATATAAGATCCTAGGAGTTGTTAGATACTAGCTAATATAAGATCCTAGGAGTTGTTAGATACTAGCTAATATAAGATCCTAGGAGTTGTTAGATGCTAGCTAATATAAGATCCTAGGAGTTGTTAGATACTAGCTAATATAAGATCCCAGGAGTTGTTAGATACTAGCTAATATAAGATCCTAGGAGTTGTTAGATGCTAGCTAATATAAGATCCTAGGAGTTGTTAGATGTAACATCCTAATAGCTAATATAAGATCCTAGGAGCTGTTAGATACTAGCTAATGTAAGATCCTAGGAGTTGTTAGATGCTCGCTAAATGTTTGGCTGGTTGAGTCACAGTTGATATCTGCCACGAGCAGCCCCGCCCTTCTCCATCTACATCATAGTTCACCCATCCTATGCTTCTACTTACCTACAAACAAATCAATCATATTCTAGGTCATAGTTCACCCATCCTATGCTTACACTTACCTACAAACAAATCAATCATATTATAGTAGATCATAGTTCACCCATCCTATGGGTGAACTATGATCTACTATAATAAACCCATCCTTACACTTCACGATTCATTCATTGTCCGTCGAAGCGAACGGTTGTGTGCGAGCATGGCTATTGTTAAAAATGCGAACTTTGATAACATGGCTACGCAATATATTAGAAGCGAAACATTATGCTTTATAGCAAATAACTTTAACTCTATGCATAGGAATGATTTATTACATAAAATCATAGGATTTTATTCAGGAGAGGAACTTTCACAAGCTAAAGTAATACTGCATAGCTCAATTGAGAAGATGCGTGGATTAGAAATGGATATAGAGAAACCAGTCCCACGTCTCATTGAGAGAAGGGCAGGGGATAATAAAATCAAACTGGACTCGGAGGACATTCTGGACCTCTTCGACTACATGTCAACAAACAAGTTAGTCTTTCCAAACTTTTGTGCTGTAGACCTAACGAGAATCCCATCTGTTAAAGCTGTTAATACGGAAGTTTCCGACCTGACCTCTGCCACTACCAGTTTATCGGCACAAGTTGGTCTCATAGAAACTAAACTGGAGCAGCTCTCGCAGGCAAAGAGTACACATGATCCTATCAGTAATCAGGTACCTCAAATCTTCCTACTAACTCCAATGCAAGCAACTCAGCTGGTACTTCACAACAAAACCACGGGGTTAAATATAAGAGCTGGGCGGATATGGTTAATTCCCCTCCACCCTCTGTGAAACTCTGTGAAACTGCTCCTCCCCCATCTAACGCGCCTTCAAAGGATGTGCCGGAGGATTTTGTAGTGGTTCAGCGGCGCAGATCTAAACCAGCTTCCATCACTGGAAAAGGAAATCCTGTGCAGACAGCAAAATCAAAGCTGTAGCAAAGGAAATCACAATCTTTGCTGGCAGGCTAGAAAAAACACGGAAGTGGACGATCTTAAGGAATATCTAAAGAGCAGTGGAATCCCTGATTGTTATTTTAAGAAACTATCTGGAATAGCAAAGGATGGTAAGGAATTTAAATCCGCTGCCTTTATCATCTCATGCGACATAAAATATAAAGACATCATCTTTGATGAGAGCACCTACCTGAGAACTGTTCTGTTAGAGAATGGCAATATATTCAGAAGAACTCTTTTAAGTCAAGTTAATCTACATTCTGTTAATTTGTGTACATTATATATCGAATCGATTAACCTTTTGACATAATGTAATTCTCTGTATCTCTATCAATGGCGTCTGTCTATACTCCTATTACCCTTAATGGTCTAATTAATAATGAATCAATAGCCAATGCCAAAATTGGTTATTACACTCCTGAATCTTCTAATGATGTTATTAACGACCTATATAAAAATTGTAATCTATCGTTATTTCATGTTAACATTAGAAGTTTAAATGCCAATTATATGAAACTCATAGATCTCTTAAATTCGTACAAAAATAAATTTGATGTAATATTACTTTCTGAAATTTGGTCTACTAATTTACGATTTTTTGATGATGTATTTCCTAATTACAAGTTTGTATATTGCCCCCCGACTATACAAAAAGTTGGGGGTGTGGCTGTATTAATCCATAATTCTATCACCTTTAACATCATTGATTCATCCAACATTAATAATTTCTTTGATAATACAGCAGAATTCTTGGTCGTTGATATATTACTTATGCATGGTAAAATTAGACTCTATTTAATTTACAGACATCCGAGTCAATCGGCTACTGTCTTTATTGATAAATTTTTCAAGTTCCTTTCCATATGCAAACCTTTAAAAAAGAGTCTTATATGTGGTGATGTAAATATTGATTTGTTAAAATTCAGTGTGTTTAATTTCATTGATCGCTATGTTAATGAGCTGTCCAATTTGAACTTTATGCCGTTCTCGTTAATTCCTACGCATTATATTAATAACTCGCGTAGCATAATTGACCACATCTTTGCGAACTTCGGTTTTGATTATACTAAAGGCATCTGTGTGAAGTCCCCAACGGTTACAAGCGATATTACTGATCACTATGCCAATGTTGTACTACTGGTTTCTAAAAATGAAAGAGTTAACTACTGTGATCGCCCTTTCATTAGAATTTATAGCACTCAAAACATTAACAACTTTCATGATCATCTCTCGAAAACTGACTGGACACCGATCTATAATTTGATTAATATTGATGAGGCTATTACTCATCTAACGAATTCCTTAATTGCTGCCTCTGAGCTGAGCTTTCCTTTAATTCGGTGCTCTCGTAAAACATATAAGGATAAACCCTGGATCTCTAAAGAGTTAAAGTCTAGAATTAAAATAAAAAACAATCTATACCATACTTTCAAAAAATCTAACTTACCTCTTGATAAAACTAATTATCTGAATTACCGAAAAATACTTGATAAGGATATCAAAAACTTCCGTCAACGTTATTATAGAAATAAATTAGACATAAGATTTAATTCAATTAAGAATATTTGGAGACCTTTGAATAATATTACCAGTTTCCGTGGTAAAAAGTAAGAATCAGACTATCGATCACTTAACTACAAATACTGGTGTTATTAGAAATAACAAGGATATTGCGGAAGAATTTAATAAATATTTTATACAAAATAGTATACGGCTAGCAGAAGCGATCCCACGAAATGATGTATCATATCAGAGTTTTCTTAGCAGGGCTCTACCGCACTCTATTTTCCTAACTCCAACTTCCAACAGTGAAGTCTTAAATTTCATTCACTCCATGAATAAGAGTTATTCTACTGGCAATGACTCTATATCCAGTAAAATTTTACAATTATCTGCTAATTACATTGCAAACCAACTTACCTTTATCATTAATAAATCGTTTGAATTAGGCTACTTTCCTGAGAATTTCAAATTAGCCAAGGTCATCCCTGTCTATAAAAAGGGTAAACATGACTTAGTGGAAAATTATAGACCAATTTCCCTCCTTAATAATTTAAGTAAAATATTTGAGAAAATCATGCATAAACGCATTACTACATTTCTAAATAAGTACGAAATCCTTAATGAAAATCAATTTGGTTTTAGATCCGGCCATTCTACCACTGATGCTCTTTTCTCTAGTGTAAATTTTTTATCTACTGAACATAAACATAAAAACAAGACACTTGGTATATTTTTAGATCTCTCAAAAGCCTTTGATACTGTTGATCATAACATTCTGCTTCACAAATTACATTTTTATGGAATACGTGGTACTGCCTATGATTGGTTTAACTCTTATTTATCTCGAAGAAAACAATACACCTTAATTGGTGACAGCATTTCTAGTGTGTTATCTGATGATATCGGTGTTCCTCAAGGTTCGATTTTAGGACTTTTACTTTTTGTAATCTATATGAATGACATTCATAATGCCTGTTCATTTGGGTCCATAAAACTGTATGCTGATGATTCTAATTTGTTTGTTAAACATAAGTCTATTGATGAATTGTTTATCTCTGCGAATCTAGCTTGCTCTGAAATAATTAAATGGTTTATAAGTAACAAGCTAACTGTAAATTGCTCTAAGTCTTCATATGTATTGTTCTACCCCACTAAAGACGATGAAGCTCTTATTCAAACTAACAATTTAACCGTATCCCTTGATAATAACTGCATTAATAGAACATATGTTACTAAATTTTTAGGCTTAACATTAGATGAAAATTTGACTTTTGGTGATCATATTAAATCATTAATCTGTACAATTAATAATTTTAATAGTATGTTATGCAATCGTAGAGATTTTATTCCTGTGAATTGTCGTAGAAATTTATACCTTTCATTGGTGCAATCAAGGACACAATATGGCATTGAAGTTTATGCCAATACAACCAAACAGTTGCTTCAACCCTTACACGTTGCATGTAACCGTATTCTAAGAACTTTACAGAATAAACATAAGTTTCATAATGTTAAGCAACTTTATATGAATTATAATGTATTACCAATTTTTCAGTTATTCCAACTACATACTGGTAAACTTGTTTTTAAATGTATCAATTTCCCAGATCTGACTATGTCAGTATCCATAAAATGTATTTTTATTGCTAATCAGATCTCGTTTGTGTATAAAACAAGACTCTCCGAGACCAATTATTTGTGTTCTAGAACAACTTCAGAATTTTTAAAATCTTATGTCTATAACTTTATCAATTCTTGGAACCAAATACCTCCTGATATCCTCCGCAGTTCGAGGTCCCTAGCAGAATTCACTGAACGTTACAAATATATATTGTTTGATGGTTTGAAAATTACTAAATTTTGGTTTCTTTTGTGTAAATGTCCAGCTAGAATTGTTGCTTAGCTAAAGTGTGTTTTTAAGTTGATTTTGCATTAAATATGACATTAATATAGTTGTAGACGGTGGTCAGCTAGATAAGATGTGTATCATCTTCCCTGACGGCCGTTGTTATAGTTTCTTAAGACTGTTTGATACCCTGTGTTTCTGGAAATTTTTTAGTTTATTTTATTTTTAAATGTTTATTTCTATTTGTATTTGTCAGTGATTTGGTGTTGATGCTGAAATAAACACATATCTCTCTCTCTCTCTCGCACTTATCTACAAACAAATCGATCATATTCTAGGTCATAGTTCACCCATCCTATGCTTACACTTACCTACAAACAAATCAATCATATTCTGGGTCATAGTTCACCCATCCTATGTTTCTACTTACCTACAAACAAATCAATCACATTGAATCAAACAACAGTTAATTATTTGAACAAACGCTCTGTATATATAATCATACAGTAACTGGTGCAGACTGCGAATCTCACGAAATGAACTAAACACAAAAAAACATTGAAATTAATCAACAAGAAAGTATAAAATCATTTAGCTAGTGCAAATCAATGAATCCGCTAATGCTAATCAATCAGCTAGTGCAAATCAATCAATCAGCTAGTGCAAATCAATCAAGCAGTTAGTGTCAATCAATCAGTTAGTCCTAATCAATCAATCAGCTATTACAAATCAATCAACCAGCTAGTGCCAATCAATCAATCACCTAATGCTATGCAATCAATCAGCTAGTGCAAATCAATCAATCAGCTAGTACAAATCAAACAATCACCTAATGCTAATCAATCTATCAGCTAGTGCTAATCAATCAATCAGCTAGAGTAAATCAATCAATTGGCTGGTAAAAAACAGTATAAAGCCAGGTACTTACACCTAGTTTCAGCAGTGCCACGTAGGCTACAAGCTGAAGAGGCAGGGCCGTTTTGATAGACAAGCTCTGATTGGTCAGCAGTAGCTCAATGTTCAGACCCCAGAGGCCTCGCCATACCCACACAGTGGCGCCAGCAGCGAGTATCTTGTAAATCATCTCAACCACAACTTCCAGTGATTCACCAGGTGTCGCCAGCTGTAGTGCAACTCTGTTCTGCAAATCCACAGGATACTTTACAAAACCATAGGATACTTTACAAATCCATAGGATACTTTACAAAACCATAGGATACTTTACAAAATCCCGCAGTACAATCAGTCAAGGGAATTACTAATGTACCCTAGAAAGATTTTGCACTCTAATCACGCGTTACTCAGAAGGTGAGTCGCCCAAAGTTTACATGACAGGAGGAGAGAGGGGAAAGCATTGAGAAAAACCATCTTGGAAAGTTCTAACACCAAAAAGGTGTATATAAAAATGAAGAAATGAACTTTAGAGCAATTGAGAGAATCATAAAAAAGGGTCAAACTAACTTTTATTAATTAACAGAAGGGGATGGCAACTAACAAGAGGCGAGGGATTATTAATAGGAAGGGAGGGGTTACTAAGATTAAGAGCCAAGTTAATAATTTTGTTGCACGAGGGGCTATTAAGGGAAGAGAGTGGTTAAGAGGAGGGGAGCAGCTGTGCGTAAACAGGCACACAGCTATGCATTACTTTACACAGCGATTCAAGCTAACAGAATATCAAATGTTGACTAAACAGTAGTTTACGCAACTGTTGATGATTAAACAGTTGATTAGCTCATTAGTTTATACAGTCATGAATGTATCTTTTCTCTACAACAAGAATTTGTGTTACAAGCAATATAATAACACGTAAAACAGCACAATACTAGCACAACACTAGCACAACAGTAGCCCAACACTAGCACAACATTAGCACAACACTAGCACAACACTAGCACAACACTAGCACAACATTAGCACAGCATTATCACAACACTAGCACAACACTAGCACAGCATTATCACAACGCTAGCACAATACTAGCACAACACTAGCACAACATTAGCACAACACAAGCACAACATTAGCACCTGAAGAGCAAATAGCACCAGTGCTGCCGTGTATCCAAGCAGCGTAGAGACCAGGTACGACGTGATTGGCTGATTGAAGAAGATAAATAGGTCAGTAAGGGCCCAACAGCTGACCCAGAATATCACAGTGACCGTCTGCACGAGGACCAGCGTAACAGCCACGTCCACCACATAGTAACGACCTTGAGAGAACTGAAACAAGTTCAATAACATAGTAATGACCTTGAGAGAACTGAAACAAGTTCAATAACATAGTAATGACCTTGAGAGAACTGAAACAAGTTCAATAACATAGTAACGACCTTGAGAGAACTGAAACAAGTTCAATAGCATAATAGTGACCTTGAGAGAACTGAAACAAGGTCATCGTTAGATATACAATAAAACATAGTAGCGAGCTTGATAGAACTGAAACAAGTTCAACGTTAGATATACAATAGAACATAGTAGCGAGCTTGATAGAACTGAAACAAGTTCAACGCTAGATATACAATAGAACATAGTAGCGAGCTTGAGAGAACTGAAACAAGTTCAACGTTAGATATACAATAGTGCATGCACAGGAATATTCTCAAGATTTTTACACAGTAGGCCAATATATCTTTGTAAAATGAGGTGATGCTATAAGATTCAGAGCACCTAATTTATTTGAAATATTCCTTAGTAATTTTAAAAAGAGTTTCTTTAAGTAAAACCAGACAACATTCTCTCTCTTTATTAGTGCACTGCCTACTGGCAGGTCCATGGTATATAACGCCTCCACTCTTCTCTGTCCTACGTCTTCCTCTTCATGTCCACATATAAGTGGGTCTTTAAATCATCTAACATAAGCTTTCCTGAAAGTGGATTAACAACAGGTATTTACTACATATGAGTGACCACTAGACAACATTAGTATTGCTAAAATAAATGAGAACAGAAAGAAAACCTCGGTTCTGAAGATCGGTTGAGTCTGCTGAAAGTTATTTGAGTCCAGTTCAACGGTGAAAGGACTTGAGATCAGGTTACCGCAAGATTTCAATACAACGGCGTTTATCACAGACAATACAAGGAAGATCAAGTAGGCGTATACCTCCGCCCCGATACTCAGAGCCATTATATTCCAAATCCCGCGCCACGAAAGAATGACACCAGTGGCGTGAATGTACTGGAACAGCCATTCCATCCTCGATAAATCCACGTGATGAGTATGCAACCGCTGAATTAATCCAGACGGCAGTAGAAAAAATGCGGCAGATTGAAGGGAAAAGCCGAGCACCAGGCTGACGTAGGCGCTTAGGAGCGGCTCATCAGGAATAAGAGTGAGATCAACGAGAAGCCAGGTAGAGCTCCAGAATAGAACAACGAGGGGGCAGACGACGAAGCAGCTGAACAACACGTCAGTCGTGTAGACTGAAAGCTGACGCTCGTCCTTTTTGTGGCGTCGTTCCTGCGGCACAGACGAGTGATTGCTGTTGTTGTTGATGGAGCCATCGATGACTATGTGACGCTCAAAAACAACTAGAGGAGAATTGTGAGATGAAGACAATTCCGAGACCCAGAGCTCAGATGTACACGACGACCCGGAGTTTTCTCTCTTTCTCTCGTCCAACTGAGATGGAAACGAGTTAAGTGTGGTTAATCGCGTTCTGCGCAGCTTTGAAACCTTTGATATTATAAACGACAACATGGCAGAGAGGAAGACAATGCAGACAATGTTGATCAGTGCACAGCTGAACAGGTCGCATTCTCGTTGTCGTATATTGATCCAGCAGTCATCAAGTACACTATGATCTAAACCATGTGACGCTAAATGAATATAAACGGCTACAAATTGCTACTGTATACACATCAAAATAAAAGTGATTAATTTTCTTCTCTCTCCCTTTCATTCAATCAGTATCCTGCCTAAATGACTTCTATAATTTTTAGAGTTAAATATTTCCAAAATTTCTGAGTAACTATCTCACACAGTATTTTCAACAGTATTTTGTTTTTATTTTTGTGACCATTAAGGACAATTTTTGTGCCGATTTTGTGAATATTCACTACAACCGAGAAAATTAGATGACAATTAGAAGACAACAATTTTGTGATAATTTTTATGACAATTTTGTAAAAATTCACTATAACAGACACAATTAGGTTTGCGCTCAATGTTGTCACGAACGACAACAGTAAAGCTACCGCAAATAGTAGCACTATAAAGTTAGTTTCAGAGCGATAGAATTGTACAATTAGACATTATAGCAATATAATTTCATGAAAATGCAATAAATAGACGAGATTCAGATTTGGCGACTGATTTGTTTACATTTTCACTGTTTACGTATCTAACGGTGTTACCGTTACCATGCGATCCGAAAATACTCGGCAGAAAATAATTTTCTGTCCAGTAATTTATTTCGGAAGTATTTGGAATATTTTCAGTACGCAGTGATTAGGATATAACCACCAAAAGACTTTGGAATAAGATTTTTTTAAATATATAGGATTATTGTTTTCTAATACGGTATGTTGACATCATCTATTCAACAGATTTCAACTGGAAGTATCGGTAGCTCAATATTGTAGGTGCTAGACTTTAGATCATGCTGTTCGGGGTTCAATTCTGACTAGTCTATGCGAGACTAGCCTATGCGAGACTAGTCTACGCGAGACTACAGAATAGCATAGACTAATCTCGCAAAAATTAGTCTCTCAGACTAGTCTCTGAGAGACTATAGTCTCTCAGAGACTAATCCCGAATAGACTATTCTCGCATAGACCATATTTGTTTCATCTAATTTATGAAGAAATTTTTATTATTTTATTATCATCTAATGCACGGTTAGCGTATAGTAATGTAGATGGTCACTGTAAAGAGTGCCAAGGAGGTTCTGCTCGCAAATAACCCAATAGCAAGTTAAGAAAATCAGGCATGAAATCAAGTCACGAAATTCAGACGAAATCTTAAATTTGCCTTTAACATTTTATTTTCAATTTATCTGTACAATGTAGGAGTGTAATATGCCAATTAGTAGTGAAATGAAATCAAAACATTAAAGGTAAAATAGCAGCCTAGAAGTTGCAATTAGGCTATTCTATGAACGTTAACACGGAGTCTATATACAGTGTAGGTATATATCAACAAAAAATAAAATCAACAGTAACATATGCATGTACATTTACATGCATACTATAATCAGATAATATGAATCAGTTGAGTTGAGATCATGTCGGTTTGTATAGGGCCTAGTGCATTCATATGCAAAAGTGTATAAGCTAGGCCTAACAATTCACATTAGAAATTGACTGTTAGTGTCCTACGGTACCGTTATTTAATTAAATAAACAGCTACATTAAATAATTTTTACCTTATTTACATAAAAAGCTATTATTTACTAGATTTACTACATTTACACAATTATTTCTACAGAACTTGTAATTACTGTTCTAGAATTAAAGGAACTTTTCCTCCACTTCACTCCAGCACCCATCCTCCTCCACACTACACATCGACCTATCTTCAGGTCCTGGCCACGGCACAGCCTCACGCACAGTCCTCGATGTTGTCAGGACGCGGTAGACCCGACCCACGACCCTTCTAATGACCCCTCCACGCCTCTTCGACCTTCTCCTCCTGGGCAGGGGCGGGTCGTGTCTGTACTGAGGCAGGGAGGACTGAGCGAGGGTGTGGTGAAGCATCTGAGGTCTCGAGGATGATGATGTGTGCTCGAGGTTGTCGTGGATCTGATGCCTCCTGAGGCGGCAGTAGTATGAGCTCTGCTGCTTCTGTGACTCCGCCCACTCTCTCTGCTGCTTCTGTGGCTCCGCCCACTCTCTCTGCTGCTTCTGTGGCTCCGCCCATATGCGCTGTTGCCTTTCTGACTCCGCCCCCACTTTCTGTTGACCCTGACTGCCTCTGAGCAGCTGCAGAGCTGCTGCTCTTTTCTGCTGCTCTATGTATCGCTGACAACCTCGCTGATCTGTTGCACTCTGTTGTACACGATGGTTTTGTTGCTCTGTATTGCACACTCTGTTGTTGCGCTCTGTTGTACTGTGTTGCACACGATGTTGTTCGCTCACTCTCTGTTCTGGGATGGACAGAGCAACCAATGGTATCGGTTTAGAACAAGGCTGCTTAACTACTGAGCCATGTCTGAACCCCTGATATAGATATCTAGTGCATTCTCTCCTCTCTTTGGCTGAACCACGCCCAGCTTCCTCATCCTCCATTCCTCCACTCATCTCACTGGACGTCTCACAACAGGGACAACAGTCGTTGCTCATTGCACAGAGGTTGCTATAGACATGTTGTTGTTGTTGCTGTTGTTGTTGCTGCTTTGTGAAGCTCGAACAGTAGTAGTGGCAGCTGCTGCATTCTCTCTGATCCTGAGAGATCTCCAGGTCCCTGCAGACCTGGCTAGCTGCTGTATTATATGCAGCAGCTGCAGCAGCGTCTCCAGCAGCTGAGCTAGCACGACGAGGTCTGAATTGAGGTCTACGAGGCGGGATATCATAAATTTCTGAGCCACGCCCATCTGTGAACCACTGAGCTGAACCATACCCACCTATGATTGGCTGGGATAAGCCAAGCCCATCTGTGAACCTTTGGGCTGAACCACGCCCACTTACGAGCCACTGGGATGAACCACGCCCACCTGTGAGCCACAGGGTCTGACGCTTCTTGTTGGGTGTCTTATAGTGATCCTCAGCGACGTGTTCTAGGCTCTTATAGAGGTGACGTCCACTAGGTCTGTCCTCACTGCTGTCTCTCTGAAGTTCTTCATAGGAATGACTTCTCGTGAAGTACTGACAGCGCTGTCTGGTAGAAGTTGTCGCAATATCTGAATCATTCACTCCTTTCTCACGCCAATCTGTGTGTAATGTGGGATCAATCGTTTCGTAAATATGCTGCTGAGAGTCAGAGCTGTTGCTAATTGAAGCTGACAGACTGAGCTCCTCAATGTTCTGATACGTGTAGTTACAGCCAAACTTCTCTCTCCTCACAACCGACATCTGTCCAGGAGTCATAGACCAGTCTTGCTCTGTTCTTGTTCTCTTTTCTCTAAGTCCTCGACTCACAGGCACACGAGCAGCTGAGTAGACTGACGTAGAATGTGATGACGTGGCAGACTTTTCCATTTCCAGTCGTCGTCTAACTGACAGAGCTCCGCCATTACTGATTACTGGTCCACGTGACGTCACAGGTAACTCCTCTATTCCTCTCTTACGCCCAGTGCTTGCGGTCATACAGGCGTACCTTCCTTCAGGCTCTCTCAGAGTGACACATTCTGGGGTCTCCGGGGGTCTAGAGCAGGATGGTCGACCAACAATTGAGTTCTGATGATTCCCATTCACAACATTCACAGGTATATCAATGTCATGACTTCCCGTAGAGCACTGGTTTCTCTCCAGGTCTACAGTTTTCTTTTTGAACTGCGGAAACCTCGGAGAATGGATTATGTTAAGCAGCTGCCTGGAGTTTTCTTTCATCTCATGAAACGAGGTCCCTGCTATTAAATCATACAAATCCATTTCCTGTTCTGAGTCCATAGATACAAGCTCGTTGTGTCTCCAGGTGTTTTCATTGGAAGAGAAATTCCCATTGGAATCAAAAGCGTTGCAGACTCCTGGTGTGGAAAGAACCGCTTCCACTTCCTTGCAATCCTGACAGGAGCACGGCTGTGACTTGGGTGTGGATGTCTTAAAATCGTTATCAATATAGCGTAGTGGTCGTCTTCTACACGTGCGGTCACCGGTGACTGGTTTAGAGACGCTATCAGAATGAACTCCAGCATCAATCACTACTTCAACCTTTCTTTTCTTCACTACTGAGTTCTGCTTCAGCTGATGCTCCTGTGTCTGAGATCTCCTCATCTTTCTCCCTCCTGAACGGCTCTCATCTCCTGATGGCGAAGATAACCTGGGCGTGATACCAGCACGATGCGAGCCTGATGCCTTAGCAGCAGGGACGGGCTGGCTAGAAGGGGAACAACCCTCGGGGTCAGGCCTAGGACCTGAGGGGCTCCAGGGGCGACCTGAGGGGCTCCAAGGGCGACTCTCTCTGCTCATTGTCTGCTGGGTCGCTGCGAGTATTGTATATATAACACAGTAAACATTAGAGCAATACGAGCACAACTAAATATCGTTATATTAGAAATATAGGCACAACTAAATATCGTTATATTAGAGATATAGGCACAACTAAATATCGTTATATTAGAGATATAGGCACAACTAAATATCATCATAGTAGAGATACAGGCATAATGATATGTCTGTGGTTAGGTTCTCAAGAGATGTGAGATATCTACATGAAAATGATAGCGCCTATGAATAGTTTGGTAAAGAAATTCATACGTAGGTCTAAGGCGTTTAATGTAGGCTAATACAACCTATGTACAATATATTAGTGCTACTTCTCCTACACTCACAGTTTTCGCAGGATTTAATTTAAAGAATTTGCTGAGCAAGTTATGCGTTATGTGAACTAGTACCCTTCCTCGGACCGACCTCACGGATTTTGGCTTGCACCGTTTTTGGACCCCACACTCTGCTCATCGGATTTAATTTTGTACCATAGAGTTCAATGTTGTCATGGATGACAGTAGCACTCTAATTCTGTTGTTGTTGTGTTACTTTCTGCTAGTTATTAGTTAATTTAGTTATTAATTTACAGTTAGTTATTTTATTTGCACCTTTATATTTCTTCTTATGAGACAGTGATTTATTTTATTTACACTTATAACAGTGAGTTAGGTTAGGCCTACTTCTATTTATATAATAGTGAGTTATTTAATTTATATTTATGCAAAAGTGATTGATTTGTTTACACTTATTTGTTTAGTGAGTTATTTTACTTTGATGTATATAACAGTGATTTATTTAATTTAAAGCTGGTAAAGCTTAGGTTAAAGTCAGTTTTCTCACTCGAAAGCGATGTCCGTGACGGGCGAGCCCAGGATTTGAACCCCGCACATACTGATCCGCGGTCGAGTATCTTACCTCGCCACTGTCTCCAGCCGTGTTTACAGTTATAACAGTGCGTTATTTAGTTTCTATTTATATAACAGTGATTTATTTTATTTATAATTATAACAGTGACTTATTTTATTTCAATTTATGTAACAGTGGTTTATTTTTTACACTTATAACAACGAGTTATTTAATTTTTATTTATATAACAGTGATTTAATTTATTTACAATCATAACAGTGACTTTCTTTATTTCTATTTATATAACAGTGATCGAGTTATTTTATTTAGTCCTACAATTATAACAGCGCGTTATTTAGTTTCTATTTACATATAACAGTGATTTATTTTATTGACAATTGCAACAGTAACTTATTTTATTTCTATTTATGGAACAGTGGTTTTTACACTTAGGCTATAGCAATGAGTTATTTAATTTTTATTGATATAGGCTAACAGTGATTTCATTTATTTACAATTAGTGACTTACTTTATTTATATAACAATGATCGAGCTATTTAATTTAAAATTATAACAGTGAGCTATTTTACTTTTTTAAGGCTATATAACAGTGATTTGTTTAATATACACTTTTAACATTTCGTTATTTGATTTCTATTTACAACGTATATAATAGTGATTTATTTTATTTACACTTATTACAGTGAGTTATTTAATTTTTATTTATATAACAGTAATTCAATTTATTTAAACTTAAAGCGAGTGAGTTATTTACACTTACCTATATATTAAATGTAGATCCTCTTATCCACACAAGAGTCGTCTGTTTGTAGCTCAACGGGGGCTTATAACGACTATGTTCGTCTAGAACACTAGACCTGTGGTGTGCAACTTTCACTATGTGCAAATCTCTAACTATGAAATATTTCTCTCTTACAACTGATCTTTAAGCTAATAACTCTATTACAACTAATGCTTAAGTCAATGCCTGCACTGTATTACACCTGATCACCACTAGTGCTCACACGTTCTCAACCTCACCACTGACGACTGCACCGCTGGCTCAGACTCTTTTATAGGCATCTCATTCCAGACGTCTGGATTTACCAGACTGTCTGATGAACCACCTGCGAGGTGATCGATTGATTCTGATCGATTGATTGACCGTAGTGAACAGTGATTGAACCGTATTCGACTAGACATACTCGCTTGTTTAGGGCTGAGAGTGTCTGGAAGAGTTAAGCGCATTGTTACACAGCGCGCTGTGGGGTAGTGAGGCTTGGGTGACCGCTAATTGATCTATTGATCAATTGATTGATAACGGTTCACGTGAACGGTAATACAGTGTCTACGACAGCAGTAAAGATTATCTCAGCGAACAGTTAACAGGTTGTCGTGTGTCTGTCTGTCTGACTTTATGTATATCTGTATGTATGAATGTCTGAATGTATGTATGTATGTCTGTCTGTCTGTCTGCATGTATGTCTGTCTGTATATCTGTCTGTCAATCCAATGCTTGTGTTTTCTGATTATCGCTGTTTGGATATTTGTCTCATGTTTTTGGATAATCTTTGAAAAATAATTAAATTGATTAAATATGCATTTACAACCCGACATAATAATCTCACATGACATTTATTTATTTATTTTGTTTTATTTATTTATTTTAAATCAATACACTTTACAACATAACAACAAGTAAAAACTATAAAATATAATATAATATTGACATAATCTCTTTACATGAACAATGAATGGCAATTTACTTTTGTTATCTTTACTATGGGAGTCGTGTGCTTGGCGTATAACTGAAATGTCTGTGTATAGGCTAACGAGTAATTATTTATTCCAGAAAGAAATCATCTAAGACATTCAGGATTAGCGCACTGAATAAAATTATAATGGCATAAGTGTAAAAGTGTATAGGTGCATAAGTCTTGACAGCTGCTAGTAAATGTGCTAATGTATTGCATTCAGCGCACGCTCATGGGTCTTGTTAGCTTGTGGATCATCAAAAGTTTAACTAATGATCACTAATTTAATTCTATTGATAAATCATATTACCACAATTTCTACGAGGTATAGTTTTTGTGCCATTTCTATTAGAATTTTCATAGTCTGTACATCGCAAAATGAAAACAAATCGATGTCTATCATTTTGATTTATTAGTACTGTCCTTAATTATTATTTCTGAGCCCTTGTTATCTCTATAGATTATTAATCCATTGATACATTACAGAATCTATGGATTGTTAATCTATTCATATATTATTTAGAGGGCCTTGCTAGTATCTGGTGAGAAAAGAACCTCTGCCACGTGACTGAGAGGCCTGCAGTAGTCTATCTTATTGAAGCTTTTTACTATAGACCTGTACCTATACTTTCTTTTAAAAGTAAAGCTGGTAAAGCTAAGGTTAACGTCAGTTTCCTCACTCGAAAGCGATGTCAGTGACGAGCGAGCCCAGGATTTGAATCCCGCACATACTGATCCGCGGTCGAGTGTCTTACCGACTTCGCTTACTTTAATTCGTGCTCAATTGTTTCCTATGTTCAGCTAAATTTAACGTTTGAACTTCAGTGACCCGCCAGTGTATCACTAAAAGTAATACTCGTTGCTATATCGCATCTCTCTCTCTCTCTCGCTCTCTCTCTCTCTCTCTCTCTCTTTCTCTCTCTCTCTCGCTCTCTCTCTCTCTCTCCCGTTTACACGATGGATACCGGGTTATTGAGCAGATGAAAGCCGATATGTACACTTGTCTATAAGTTTTGTTTTCAATTTTGTTGAGCTTTGTTTAAGTTTTATTTTCAGTTTTTTCAAGTTTTGTTTTCAGTTTTGTTGAATTTAGGCTTTGCTTGCTTTTAGTTAAAACTTTTTGATTAATTTTAAGCTACATTATAAACGATTTTTTAAATAAAATATTGTTTAGAATTTTTCTGTGTTATAATTGACCACAGCGCAGATGCAGACAGGGTTAATAGCGAGGACGTGATGCATGGATGGCTTGTGGTGAATACGTAACAGTTGGCAACAAGCCAGACATCGTTGAGACAGCGAGATGATAGTTGAGATGAGTTGAATTGAAGTTACAAAAAACCCGACTGATGACAAACTGAAGTAAACATTGGCACGCTGTGTTATACAGTATATACGTGTACATAGGCCTACTACTAATATGGATAATTCTAATATTTAGTGCTTTAATGTTCTGAGCATATTGTAGGTTACTAGGTTTATATGTCTAATTCTATAAGTAATTGTCTTAGAGCTAAATTTATGAATAGCCAATTTGCTTTTCTGGTTCTTGTTGCATTGTTGTATGTGTAAGATTCATGTAAGAGTTACTATGCCTGAAATAAAGCAATAAATAATTAAATAAATAAATTACATTTATGGTCGAAATTGAAAACATTTACAAGAGTTTAAATAAAATAAAATAATATCAACTTTTTAGCGTTAGATTTCTCCCAGAGATTACTTGACATGGGTTAGATAATAATAATAATAATAAAGGTTTAACGTCCGTTTCCTGATACAAGGATGATGATCTATGGATTGTTAATCCATTGATGCATTAGATGATCTATGGATTGTTAATCCATTGATGCATTAGATGATCTATAGATTGTTAATCCATTGATGCATTAGATGATCTATGGATTCTATAGATTGTTAATCCATTGATGCATTAGATGATCTATGGATTGTTAATCCATTGATGCATTAGATGATCTATAGATTGTTAATCCATTGATGCATTAGATGATCTATGGATTGTTAATCCATTGATGCATTAGATGATCTATAGATTGTTAATCCATTGATGCATTTGATGATCTATAGATTGTTAATCCATTGATGCATTAGATCACATGTCAACAAATCGATATTACATTAACGTTAAATAAACTGGTCAATCAAAAGTCAACGGCAAACACATATAAGGCAGTTAATCAATCAACAAACAATCAATCAGTTAGCCAATTAACAAACAACATTAGGTTATTTTTGAACCCCCTAGCTGATGCTTAAATAGCTGAATAGCTGCTGTTCAAGCAGCTGTACGCATCTTTAGATGCTGTTCAAGCAGCTGTACACATCTCTAGCTGCTGTTCAAACAGCTGTACACATATCTAGCTGCTGTTCAAGCAGCTGTACACTTCTCTAGCTGCTGTTCAAGCAGCTGTATGCATCTTTAGCTGCTGTTCAAACAGCTGTACACATCTCTAGCTGCTGTTCAACAGCTGTACGCATCTCTAGCTGCTGTTCAAGCAGCTGTACACTTCTCTAGCTGCTGTTTAAGCAGCTGTACACATCTCTAATTGCTGTTCAAGCAGCTGTACACATCTCTAGCTAGACCAGCTACTCTCTCGTTGCTGGCACAGCTGAGCTGCTGCAGTCTCAGCTTCAGCGTCTCGCTATGCTGCATTCCGTAGAGAGCCGAGTAGAGGCTACGCTCTGGTCTCTTCTCACCAGGTGGCAAGCTAGATAGAGTCAAATGCCGGTCCTTGGACGTCCATAGCACATCTGAGAGGATCTGAAGCCAGGAACATACAACCTCTTCACTTCTACTCGTGTGATCCAAGAGCTGGAGAAAACACGTGGGTGCCTGCAGTCAATCAATCAATCAATCAATCAATCAATCAATCAATCAATCAATCAATCAATCAATCAATCAATCAATCAATCAATCAATCAATCAATCTATCTATCTATCTATCTATCTATCTATCTATCTATCTATCTATCTATCTATCTATCTATCTATCTATCTATCTATCTATCTATCTATCTATCTATCTATCTATCTATCTATCTATCTATCTATCTATCTATCTATTAATCTATCAATCTATCAAACAATAAATCAAACAATCAATCAATCAATAAATAAATCAATCAATTAAACAATCAACAACCAATTAGCAAACTTATACGTAAATAAATAGGCCTATCTAATCTACAGTCAATCAATCAAAAACTGGAAAAATTAAATCTGCTAGTCAATCATACTCCAAATCAAGTATACCTTCTCTCTCTCTCGCTCTCGCTCTCTGAAACTTATCATTAATGAGTTAGTGATGAATGATCTTAAATGTATAATTATGCCTACCTATTATCATTAATTTTCTTTATTTTGAATTTCTTTATTTCAATTCTTTAATTTCTACTTTATATTTTCGTTTTAAGTTCACCATGGTTCACATTTAAATTGTGCTCACTTATTGCATTTACTTGTTTGTCTGCATTGCTTATGAACTGTACAGGGTTGTATGACCCTTTTTGGTGATCTAAATAAATAAATAAATGAGTTAGTAATTAATGACTTGGTGATGAATAAGTTGGTGGTGAATGAGTTAGTGATAAATGAGTAGGTGATGAATAGAGAGGTGTATGAACATTTGAGGCGGTACGAGTAGATGCGGTACGAGGTAAGGTGTAGAGACCATGCATGAATAAGTGATGAATGAGTTAGTGATGAATGAGTGATGAATGAGTTAGTGATAAATGAGTGATGAATGAGTTAGTGATGAATGAGTGATGAATGAGTTGGTGATGAATGAGTAGATGATGAACAGAGAGGTGTATGAACCTTTGAGGCTAGTAGATGCGGCACAAGATCAGGTGTAGAGGCCATACGACCTATGACCTGTAGGGACGAGAGAGCTGATACATCGCTTGTGTAGACTCGATCGAGATTTGAACTCGCAACGCTCGCTATCACCCCGTAGTTCACCTCCCTTCCGGTGCTCGACGTTGTCACCTGAATCCTTCGACTGGAGCTCATCCCACCTGACATATCAAGGGCAAGGGAAGCGCTGGGGTCATGGATGGGGACAGTGGAATGACTGAGAGTTACACTGGAGTGGGAACTGGTGGATGTTAAAGGATTCGAAATAAAACTTTGTGACTCAGAGAGGATATCCTTGTAGTGAGGTTTCCATTGGGATTCGGAACTCAATCCATCCTGCGTCGAGATAGATGTGTCAGGGTTTGTAGTCCTTGCGTTGATGTGAATAGGACAAATCTCTGAGATTTGTTCCTCAGATGGGATCCATGCATTGGACTGAGCTTCCAGAGATGCAGAGGCATCCACAAACTCATCATCATCGTCGTCATCCTCACAGCTGATCAGAGGTTCTCTCTCAATGACGTAGTCAGGCACAGGTTTGGAGTGGCTGAGCGCCTCCGAGAGAAGATCTGGCTTGTCTTCCTTAGGCGACTTTAACGTGGACGCGCTGGATGGCAAGGACTCATCTGAGAAAGGATTTCTTGTGAGGATATCCGGTCTTGTATTAAAATCTGTTGGAGTATCGGTGAAGGGAGGTTCCCAGTCTGTACTACCGACCGTTAAGCTATTTTTTGTAGGATCGTTCCTGATACAGTCATTAAAATTCTTATTATTTTGCGAAATGTTGAATTTGTCGAAATCTGAAGAAATTGTTTTAGGGTCCGGAATCTGTTGACTTTGCGATGAATTTCTAACGAAATTATCCGAAAAGAAAGGAGGACTTGACTCGTGAGGTAAAGATATTTCTGGATAAATTCCGGAGGTTCCGACTGAGTGACTGACATTAGTCAGTCCAATCGTCCACGGATCAGCTGATTCCATCAGAGTCCCAGTCCTCTCAACGGCATCTTCTCGATTCCTAGAAGAATACGAAAGTTGATTTTGATTTCTTGAAGAAGACGATTCTGAAATCGGTTCTTCTTTATTTCTTCTAGTTCCTTGTTCAGATGATCTCCACCAGGGTGTATAGACATCATCAGTGCGGCCATCCTCTCCGAACCTTGCCCACTGGCTCTCAGGATTCGTCTGAGCTCTGGCCGATCTGTCACCCTCCTCATCTCTACCGGTCATTTCGTTGAGACCAAACCTCTGACGTATCTCCTGCAGGCGAGCCTCCCTCGAGCCCACCGTCCTATCAGTCCCTGGTGAGTGATCCACCGCTCTGGAAGGATCTGGAGAAATCCTTGCTGCAGGCTGATAGCTTATTATATTTAGTCTAGACGCTCTAGACGTGCTCTCATTGTTCTCTGATGGTTTAGAGTTCTCTATGTCTCTCTTTGCTTCCTCTTGATCGTTTCCACCACGGCGAATTCGAGGTCTGGGTTGAACTCTTCTGGGGACATACTCTTGTGGGCGCTCTGAGGTCTGACTGACCTGAGGGGCTTCGTCTCTGAGCGCCTCAACAGTTGGTCTCGTTCTCTTCTCCCGGTGTCTCAGAGATCTTCTGTAGAGAGAGGTCGCTGGGAATGGATTGGTAAAATCTTCTTGACCCAATACATCTGATTCAGAGCAATCAAAGGATCTCCTCACCACGTATGGTGACTCAGATGTTGATGACGCTCTCCTTGAGTAGTCATCGTACGAGCTGACTGGATCATACGTAGTGAGCTCTGAACCCACCTGCCACGAATGAAGGTTCTCAGATTGAGATCTTCTATACCGGGCTGCTTTATCATCAGCAGTTATCACTGAGTGACTAATATCAACGTCATCATAAGAACCTCGAGAATTATTCCAGTTTTGAAGATCTTCGTGAACAGCTGTGTCAGCTAGCATACAGTCACGTGCGACACAGCTGCTGCTATCAGCTTCAACATAGCTCAGCTGTTCATCAGCTGCTTGCGCTGCTGTTGCTGCTGATTCAGCTTCAACACCCAATGTTCTCTCTACAGCATCTTGTGCTCTTTGACTACTACAATTCGTCGTAGAGATTCCCCAGGGAATTCCCTGTTTATCCTCTACAAAGCTCATTGGTGGAAAGTTTTCTTTCGAATCACCATAATTCGATTCAATTCTCTGCACAAAACTTTTATCATGACCCAGTTCTTCAGCATCGTCCTCACTGTTGTCATGGACTGTTGACGATTGTTGACACTCGTGAAAAGAGTCATCATACGAGGTGTCTAACATCTCCTCCATAACACTACTCGTTGACTTCGTCACGTCATCACGCGGACGTGCGGCGACAGCCAAGTCTTGTGATAGAGGAAGAGTGAGAGGTGAAGTGTCGTGCAATAAGTACGTGTCTGAAGATGAATCGTCCGATTGTTTGTTAGCGGTGACTTTTCTAGCGGTGACATCTTGTGAATGATTAACATCTGAACAGGTAATTCTCTCTAACACCGAGGCAGGCAGTTCAACCACACCTGATCTCGCTGGATTTCTGTCTCTCATCTTTAACCTCGATTCAGAACTCTCTGACGATGAAGACACCGAGAGACCTACAGATGAACGCTGTGGTGGAATTTCATCCATTGCTTCATCAGATGAGAGGAGGTGATGTGGAAACGAGAGTTCTTCACTCCTGGAACCTGTGGAGACAGTCGTATCGATGACCTCTGAAGAGTTGGATGTTGTCCTGATTCTTTCGGACATGGCGGGATTGATGATGCCACTGGATTGAAGTATCCTGTTGGACGTGGATCCCGCTACACTGGATGTCGTAGAGATGTCACCTGATGGATCAGCACCGGTCTCTCTATCAGAGGAAGATCTCGTGCTAGTAACATCCTCATTGTCAGGAGCTTTGATAGATTCCTCTCGTCTTGATTCCTTCCACTTTATGCGGAAATTCTTTCTATTTTCGCCCCTTGTTAACTCATCCTGTTTGCAGAGCGGAATCGGCTGTGTCTTTGATGATGACTCGACATCGCTTGCTAAAGGCTGTCTCCTGTCAGCAGCGGGGTTGCTTCCTATATCAGAGCTAAG